>BOPP01000290.1:794578-842815 GCA_017312745.1 Gryllus bimaculatus | reverse complement strand
TCTCTCTCTCTCTCTCTCTCTCTCTCTCTCTCTCTCTCTTCTCTCTTTCTGTCTCTCTTCTGTCTCTCTCACACACCACTATGCATTACATTACCACACATGTTCGGAAACCAGGCGGTGCCCACTGGAGCGCTCCCACGCTCATGGATGTACCTGGTGAGAAAATTCCAAAAAAGCGAATAGTCGGCCCGAAATCTCGCCATTAATGGGGAAGATCACAGCCTCCTCCCGCGTAACAACATGGAGTGCACTTACGGGTATAATCCCTAGCCGTTGACGCTCAGTTCATCAATCAATTGATGCCGTGCCTCCTTTCATAAAACTGATCATAAGTACATTTTCTACAATATTTATTATTATAATGGTTGGTTGTTTATTGTTATGAAAATAGAATTTACATTATTACTCGAATCTTTTCTGATCGAGAGTGTTAAAAAGAAGTACTACGCACACCTTGAAAGGTCTCCTAGGTAAGGATGCAGATTTTTTTTCTCCGTCTCCCTTACTAAATTTGCTGTATGCCCTTGACCCCTTTTCAACCGCTCTTCAAGAAGCGATAGCCTTGAGAGCGTGCGCGATTTGTGTTGCGTTTTCGGACAATCGAATTCTCTCGTCAATCGTTGTTCTCTTATGTGCCAGTCGCCATTGTAAATTGTCTTGCTCTGTGATTGTTCTAAACTTCACATACATGTTTTCGACTGAATCTGAAATAAACTTCGAATTACGCGAAGCTTTTGTATCGGAACCGTGGTTGTCCCTGTTACCTCAGGAATCCGAGTGTTACTGCACCTAGCGAGCGAGCAGGGAGACGGCCTCGGGCTGGCTGAGGGCGGCGTGCGCGAGCCGGCGCCCGCCACTGCCTGTTCCGGTTGCGCGCGGCGCATAAATACCCCGCGGTGCGCCCCGCCCCGGAGCAGACGAAGGCATTAATCGGCGGCGGAAGCTCATGAGGACGTTGCCCGCCTCACGCTCCCACAGCCCTTCTCCCACGTCACTCCACTCCACCGTCCTCACGACAGGGGTTTCGTGGCGTCGCGAAAACTTTTTCCTTGTACCTAATATGGTCATTTTACATTCGATAATGGGGCAATACGGAAGGCAAACACCAAGAACTCAAAACCAAGACTGAGTTTAAATTCGTACGCACCTAGCGAGCGAGCAGTGGTGGAGACGCCTGGGTGGCTGAGGCGGCGTGCGCGAGCCGCGCCGCCACGTGCCCCGTTCCGGTCGCGCGCGGCGCATAAATACCCCGCGGGTGCGCCCGCCCCCCGAAGCAGACGAAGCATTAATCGGCGGCGGACCATCAGGAGGGCCTTGCCCCCGTCACGCGTCCCCGACAGCCTCTTCTCTCCACTATCACTCCACTTCACCGTCCCTCACGACAGGGGTTTCGTGTTGCGTCGCGAAAACTTCCTTCGTACCTCAATATGGGTCATTACATTCGATAATGGGCAACGGAAGCAAACACCAAAACTCAAACCAGACTTGAAGGTTTAAATTCGCCGGAGAAGAAGAACCGGCCGTTTGCGTCTTTTCATAACGTCTTCGGGACTCTTAAAGACCGTAAGGAATATGTGTGAGAGTGTTGCGTGCCCTGAAACTCATTAATTTGTTACCAGCCCATGTTGACCCTTTTGTCGAGGGATGGCGCCTATGTCAAACTCCCCTTGCATGTATATTGCGCCTCCGCCATCACACACACACACACACCCAAGAAAGGACGTAATGACCGATAAGATCGATCACATGAGCTCTCTATCATCTGACCCACATAGTAACCACACACCCATTTCCCCCGTTTAAGTCTCTTCGCTACACAACGACGCAACTGCGCCTGTGGATGTTCGCCCTATGCGCCATCACTAGTAGTGTAGGGCCAAATCACATTATTTGCTTACTCGACTCAATAGCCATAATCAATGTGCACTCTCATCCACGTCTTAAAGATTTGCATGTATTCACTACGTCCCATTTGGAATATTGTGAATTACAAATCAGTCTTCAAGATACAGCCAAAGAATTTTTAGACAGGTAATTATCATGCACATTATTAAATTAATATGTTAAATACGCATGATTCTTTCTTCTTCGTCGATGTAACTCGTTGATGCGGAAATACATAGCTTATAAATTCTTGTAATTATATCATTGTTTCCTCTGATAATAGTATTCGCAGCCTTACTTGATTATTGACAAAATATTTCTCATTCTGTAGGTTCATGATAATAAAAGTGCAAGGAATACGTGAGAGAAGATTCGATACTTGAGATCTCTCGCGCAGCTTAATCAACACAATGTAGTAGAGTATCGAATAATACGCTATAGTCTACTCGTACACTTTATACCACTTCGTCGCACGGTAATGCTCTCGGATCTCTCCGCACGATAGTGAAATCGCGCTATAGGTTGATCCACAAAATATCAATTATCTTATCGTACTGGATTGCACGAAAGGAGACATGTGACGCAGGAGATGTGCCAAGAATCAGAGATATACGAGACTTCATACGTATCTCGTAATCCGTTACTGCAAAATCTGTCGACTTATCTAATATCGAATCTTGTAAAACTGAGTGAGAGGGGCTATCTATAGTGCAAATATACTACGTGTAACGTCCTGATGGAAAACTAAAGTGATAGAACTCAAGAATGGGACTCTCGTAGTTTATTATTATATTTATTACTTTATGTATTAAGAAGCTCTTGTGTTGAGAGGTATATGTTCTAGTTTTATAAATGTACTGGGTGTATGTGCGTAATGGCGCATGACACACGTCGTGTGACGTTACACTTGGACCGATCTTACAGCTTTCTATTCACGAACATGTCAGGAGATGAGCAAAGCACGCGTACTTCCGAGGCGCCAGAAGGCTCTGATTGTGTTGTCCGTGTGCGTTGTCGGGCTCTGTGTTCGTGTTGAAACTCAGTAAAGTCGTTGGCTACGAGTGGAAGCCACATAATAGTTAGATCGACTGACTGTGATCTAGTAGATGTTGTGTATTCAGATTGATTGAGTATGGGCCAGTTGCATGTAGAGTAATGTTCGAAGATGTGAGCTGTGTCGTCGGCGAACTGTATAGTCGATTCGCTCCAGGAAGAACTACTTGATTTCCTGTCGAGCGTCTTGGCGTTTGTTTTTTGCGATGATGTGTATCTCTCTCTTTCTGTCTCTCTCTGTCTCTCTCACACACCCACTTATGCATTACATTACCACACATGTCGGAAAACCAGGCGTGTGCCCACTGGAGCGCTCCCACGCTCATGGGAGGTACCTGGTTGGAGAAAATTCCCAAAAAGCGATGTAGGTCGGCCCTAAATCTCGCCATCTAATGGGGAAGATCACAGCCTCCTCCCGCGATAACAACATGGAGTGCACTTACGGGTATAATTACCTTAGCCGTTGACGCCTCCAGGTTCATCAATCAATTGATGCGTTGGCCTCCTGTTCATAAAACTGATCATAAGTGACATTTTCTAGCAATATTTATTATGTATAATTGGTTTTGTTGTATTGTTTATGAAAAAATGAGATTTGACATTATTACTCGAATCTTTCTGATCGAGGAGTGTTAAAAAGAGACTACGCGACACCTTGAAAGGTCGTCCTAGGGTAAGTGGATGCAGATTTTTTTTTCTCCGTCTCCCTGTACTAATTTGCTGTATGGCGCTTGACCCCTTTTTCAACCGCTCGTTCAAGAAGCCGATAGCCTTGAGAGGTGCGCGATTTTGTGTTTGCCGTTTTCGGGACAATCGAATTCTCTCGTCAATCGTTGTTCTCTTATGTGCCAGTCGCCATTGTAATTTTGTCTTGTCTGTGATTGTTCTAAACGTTCACATACATGTTTTCTGACTTGAATTCTGAAATAAACTCCGAATTACGCGAGCTTTTTCGTATCGGAGACGGTGTTTGTCCCTGTTACCTCGAGTAATCGCGAGTGTACTGCACCTAGCGAGCGGAGCAGTGGTGGAGACGGCCTCGGGGCTGGCTGAGGGCGGCGTGCGGCGAGCCGCGCCCGCCACGTGCCCCGTTCCGGTGCGCGCGGCGCATAAATACCCCGCGGGTGCGCCCCGCCCCCGGAGCAGACGAAGGCATTAATCGGCGGCGGAGCTCATGAGGAGGGCGTGCCCCGCCGTCACGCGTCCCCGACCAGCCTCTTCTCTCCACTTCACTCCACTCCACCGTCCCTCACGACAGGGGTTTCGTGTTGCGTCGCGAAAACTGTTTCCTTCGTACCTCAATATGGGTTCATTTTACATTCGATAATGGGGCAATACGGAAGGCAAACACCAAGAACTCAAACCAGACTTGAGGTTTAAATTCGCGAGAAGAAGAACGGGCCGTTTGCTGTCTTTTGTTAATGTTCTCTGGGGACTCTTAAAGACCGTAAGGATATTGTTAATGTTCTCTGAGAACTCTTTAAATGTTTTGCGTATCCAGCCCATGTGAACCCTGTTGCGATGGGATGGGCGCCACTTGTCAAACTCCCTTGCATGTTTCGCCTCCCGCCATCACATCTCACAAATGACAGCGGCCACCCCGAAGAAGACGAATGCGAAAAATACAAAAGAGCTCTGATTTGCTACCAATAGGAACGAAACAGTTTGTAAGGTTCTTCCTCACAACGTGAATGCTGATTTGCTTGCGTCGAAGAGCGTTGTGAGGCCATTAAAATAGTTTATTACTCGTGAATATGTATACGCTTAAAATTTGCATGTATTCACTACGTCCATTTGGAATTGTAATCGTTCATCAAGATACAATTTAGCCAGGTAATTCAGGATTTAAATATTTAACTTGCATATTCTTTCTCTTCGTCGATGTAACTCGTTATGTCGGAATATTCTATAATTTGAATGTCACATTTTCCTCTTCATATTCGAGGTGTCATTATATATGCAAGGAAACGTAAAATTCAATTAATGTCGGGCAAACTAGTACAATATAGCTAGGTACTGGTATTTTCCGATGCCGGTAATGCCGGCGCGATGAATGCATGAGACCAAAAATCTAGCTGATTGGAACGAGAACCTGGCGAGGGACTCCAAGCAGAAAACGTTTCTGGTTTCTGTGTTACTGCAAATCTGTCGAATCATTAATCGAATCTTTAAAACTGAGGAGAGGGCATTAGTGGAAATACTCGTGTAACGTCCTGATGGAAAACAGGAAACAAAAGGATCTCGTAGTTTATTATTATATTTATTTACCTTTATGTATAAGGATAGCTCTTGGTGAAGTACAGACTAGTTTATAATGTACTGTGGTGTCGTAATGGCGCATGACACGTGTGTGACGTTACACTTGGACCGACTTACAGGCTTTCTATTCACGAACGATTTCAGGAGATTGAGCGAAAGCACGCGTACTTCCGAGGCGCCAGAGCCGATGTGCCGTTGCGCGCGTTCGTTAAAACTCATGAAATCGTTCGACAATTGGAAGCACATAAATTAGATCGTACTGATGTGATCTAGTAGATGGTTTCAGATTGATGTGAACGCCATTCAGGAAATTCAAGATTGCTGCGTCGGCGAATCTGTATAGTCATTCGCTCCAGGAACGAACTACTTGATTTCCTGTCGAGCTGCTTGGCGTTTGTTTTTTGTCGAGAGTATATGTTTGCCGGAGTGGGGCACACACAGCGGGTTTTGTATTCACTCCTCCGTAAAGTGTGAAGTACGGCCTTTGCGGAAGGCGAGGGGCGGGCGGAGCGCGTGAGAATGACGCGCTGCGTCTTCCGCGAAGGCGCCGCATCGTGACACGCTGAGAGGAGGGAGCGCGCGTGTGCGCGTGCGGCCTTTTTCCGTCCGCCGAATCGCCGATGAAGCGGCCTGGGCCGGGTGGGCAGGGCTGGGCGAGCGCTGGCGCTGAGTCAGCGGCGCGCAGGCACAGCCCTGCCCGGCCCTGCCCTACCGCTCCGTGCACCTACCTCAGCACGACACGGCCTCTGCAATTAACATGGTTTGCCATTCTTGCTGCATCTTTAATTAATGTCAATGAAAAGGTCAATCTAGAGGTTGGGCGAAATACGCATTTTTTCAAATCCGCTTACTAATGTGTTAAGAGGTTCTTAGATTATTTTAATTTTTACAACCATTCACGTAGAATTTTCTTTGTTATTAAATATTATAATTATAGTCGTGCAATCTGGTAACATTGTGTGAGGAAGGAATGTGACATGGAAGAAGAAATACTCGACACAAACTACGCAACACAATTGTAGCGATGTTTCTCTTCAAATAAATGAGATACCCACTCCTTCATTTTTTGACATGTAAAAATAATTTGAGAAAAGTGTTGATCTTGATGACTATTTTCCAATAATGAAGTATTGAACATTTATTGAATGAGATAATAGTAGGGAAGAGTTAGAGAGACTGGAGTAATAAGACCATGAAGAGGAGTAAATGAATAAGGCACGAATTTGAAACCGATGATATTGTGTATATGATGTTTTGTGTAATGCAAAATACCTGGACGCCTAAAGCTCGTCTGGGAAAATAAAAGCTATTTGAGACAAAGCAGACTTAAAATTCGAAAGAAAAGAAAAATAGGGATCGGAGAGAATTGTTTGTCCCGATCGTAGTTCAAGGTAACATAGACACTTGTGCACGTAACAACTTGCGTCTCTTGGAGAAAGCAGACGCGACGTGCGGAAGAAACAGTATCGCTTTCTTAGCGGCGTGGCGTGGCGTGCAATGGGTTGGCACGGCGCCTGAAGCCTCTTTGACAGAACGGGATGGGGCGGGACGGCGCAGGCCGAGCGATATTCGTCCGTGCCACCGCGCCCAGGCACTCTGCCCACGCTGTAGTCGGGAACACGGTTCAGAACATATCCAGTGAGAGCTACAAATTGGATACTTCAAAACAGAATAGCGCAGTCTGTCAAAGGAATGTGACACGACACTGAGGGCACCTTTCTTGTGTCAGTCTTCAGTTAGGTCAGAAGTCGACTTCAAACATTGACGATACATTAGATTGCGGGCATCCGTTTTATCCTCATTGATATGCAGTTCTATGTGCTGCAAACCACTGTCGCAAAGATAATTTTTGTCTTAGTTTTGGTACATTGCACCTTTCTGTTTTGAAATATGCATTACGTATAGCCCTCAGAATATCGTTAAATTAAGTACCAAGAGTGTTCGAGAGAGTGTTACTTAGCGCTTATGTGATCAGATTAGCCAGGGGGTGCCTATAAGAGCTCTATACGGAACAGGAACTAGTAATGGGTTCTTCATTACGATAATTTTGTTTGTAAATGGAGAATGATGAAAGGTGTATTTTCGTGATGAGCGGAAGGCGTTGGATGGCTGCGCCCTGTGCCCCACATGTCGTCCTGTGCCCATTGATAAATCCGGCAGTGGGTCATCGGCGAACGGCGCGGCGGAGCGGTGGCTGCGCGGCCAGGGCTCTCGGAACGGAAGCGTCGTGCGCGGCGCAGCAGAACGGGGCGGGGCGGGGCGGGCAGGGTCTTCAGGGAATTCGCCAGCTGCGGCGTCGGCCGTCGCTGACGCCCAGCACCAGCCCCAGTCGCGCAGTGCCCGCTGTGTAAACAGCGCGGCCATGTGCTCCCACAGCTTCCAGGAAGCTGTCTCATTTCCGCGCGATCGGCGAATCAAAGTGATCTGGGCGCTGCCTTCGACCAGTCCAAGCCAAGTCGGGCAATTTCCTGTCATCTCTCCGGTTCCGTCCAGTCTCCTCGACCACGTGCCGACTCGTCCACCTCCGCTTCGTGTCGCGTCGCTTCGTGCTCTCTAGTCCCGTCTGCTCTTTTACGACTCACCTCTGCCCGTCGGGGCTTCTACGCTCCAACTCGCCTCGCTCCAACTCTTGCCACTCCGTCATGAGACGTCTCAACTAGTTCTTTCCTACCGCATCGGGCCGCGTTTCGCCCCAACTCTTTTCGCCGTCCCATTCCTCGGCTGGAATGCCTCGCCTCGCCCAACTAGCGTCCCATTTATTCTCTTTTCACCTACGCTTTCCCCACCCTCCGCCAGGCCTCCGCCTCCTTTGCCTGGCCTCTCCCGACCAAACCCCACCTCCGCCACGTCCTCGCTCCACGCCGTGGCGGGGCCGAATACGCCTCGACGAGCGATAAACGCGTCTGAGTCACTTGGGCCGAGCGCGCCCTCGAGAAGCCCGCTGGTTTACGTCAGGGCTTCGCTACCGGACATGTGAAGTGCATTGAATGCTGAATTATGTTCGTCCGAGTGATTCACGTTGTTGAAACGCCCCAGCGCTATACATTTCCCGTAAAATACGAGCGCGCCGCGGGAATATTATACATTAGAAAATAGCTTCGGGCAGATTTTTACATGGCGTTGACGTACGGCTCGGAGGTCGAAGTCAGCTGCAAATTTTAGATCATTAACATTTTGCCCCTTGCTGCGTCACTTCTGAAGTTGGAGAGGGATTTAAACCATAAAATACACGTTCCTCATCGAACAAAAACACTAGTTATACTGATTCTTAATTGATATTTCAAAGCTGATCCAAAAATAAATAGGAGAAGGATTATAAGGAGAAATGCTATAAACGGATGCAGTAGTTTCAATTGGCCGCGGGGAAATAAAGCCGGAAAGCTTGACTGATAGGCAAATGAGTGTTCTCATTCCCCATGTTTTAGGAGTGTCTGTGGAATTTTTTTTCGCAATTAAAAATTTGTTTTTTTAACATATACTAATAACTAATAGAAAATGCGTAAAAAAAACTAATGAACCTCAAATGTAATATTTATTCAACACAACTGTTATAATTTTATTTAGTTTTTTGGAGTTTTTCGAAAATGAATATGTGTAATATACATCGGGAGACGGGTATTGTTAACTATATTTATAATATGGGAACGAACTTCAAACTTGGAAACTGCGTTAGCAGAAAATGATGAATCGTTATAAAAATCTTGTATCGATGAATCTCTTCGGGGCTTTTGTAAACTTTCTGGATTCGTCTTTGTTTATCCTCGGAATAATGAACAACAATGAGATTGAATCGTCATATAGCGTCTGGCCCGTTCGCTTATTAGGCCGTTGATCTTTCTACCTTGGGAGTCCTCTAGTAGTTCGTCATACGTGATCAATACTGTCACATCCGGCGTGACACCAGTTGCGAATTCATTCGCCGATGATGCGCAGACCGAGCATAAGGAGAGTGAAAAAGCAAGCGTTATGCATGCGTTCGCTGCCTCGGGAGCGAATGCAAGTGGCGTTGGCTCGCGCTCTTGGCCGAGCGGTTGCAGATCTGCGTGCGTGTCCCTCGCCGAATGCTAAGCAGCGCGTGTCCCTCGCCACCTAAGCCGCGGTGCACACTGCTTCAGGAAAAAATCAAAAGCGATGTTTTAGACGATGAATAGAACTATTCCTTGCCATAAACTATACTTTGCGGTTACAATCCTTTCGAAGTTAAGGCTAAATTCCACAACCTAAGAATTCGTAATTATTGAAATTTGTATTGTTATGACTTCTAGGATCAGTAATTCCCGACTTTATGGTTTCGTTTAAAATTCCCTAAAATGTTCTGAAAAAATATCAGGGAATGCAGGGAATGCGGCGGCGATGGTGTAATGGTTAGCGTTCCGGGCTGTTGTACCCAGGTTCGCGGGTTCAAACCCGATCGAAGCCGTGGATTTTTAAGGGCGAAAATATCCTTCGTACGCCTTCCTTCGGAGGGGAAGTAAAGCCGGCTGTCCCATGTTCGTAGATTTACTTGCATGTAAAAGATTCTCAAGCCTAAATGACGCCTCTGAGCTAAATTCAAATTGCCTGTTTCTCGCCCAAGAAATACCTCCTTTCTCTGCTAGTTGGTGAAAGGAGCGTAGCGAAATTTGTGTGGTCAGACGGAAGAGCGGGCCTGATGGCCCGAGTCTCGCCACGTAAAATAAGGCAAATTCAATTCAATTCAATTCAATGCACCTACAAAGAATTTGTTGATTTCGTTTCGGTATGTGTTTTGATCGTTTTGTCGGTGAAACGTTTTGATTTCCCTGTAGCTACATAAATGAATGGATAAATTTGTATAATCACAACAAATGATGAGAGATCATTAGTGAAGCCAAAAGAGCTTTGACCCGCGCAAATTGAACGTTAATGAATTAGGACTGAATTCGCAGTTCTCAAATGTACAGCGAGCGATGTATCCTTGGCGCTTTGTGTCGTCTCAAAGCATTGAGTGTATGTAGCTCTTTGCTCATGACCCTCTTTTCTCTTCGGGGTTTTCTCGGATATTCCTAGCCCTTCGTTCCGCCCCGAATGGAACCCCCAGCCCTGGACTTCCGCCAGCGACCCCGAAGGCGCTCCGCCAGGTCGGGACCAAGAGCACGGGGTGCGCCTGCTCCCAACTGTGCTCTTTCTCGGGCGATGCTCACCACCTAAGCCTTTCAAGCAATTTCAATGACTTGGTGAATGGACAGATGGACTTCATGAATGGATAGATAAATAGAATAACGATGGGGCGATGGTAGTGAAATAATAGGTTCGGGGAACAAGAGAATCGGGGAAGGAGTATCGTTAACTCACTTGTCTACCACAAAGCTTACATTTGAACCCCAATACACCATTTGGAATGTGAGCGGTCCGGGCACTAAATTACAAGTTCCCTGCGCCTCCGCCCCCCATCTCTGTAATTGCTTGCTTGGCCGCAGAACGCCGTGTCCCTCGGCGGCCGTGCGATTCAAGCTTGGTGTTCGCTGTTCCCGCGGCGCGGCGCGGCGGCCTCTGCGCTGGCCGGCCGGCCTTCGAGGCGTCAATGGGCCGGTTGTTCGCGGGCCGCTGAAGGCGCCTCTCATTCAGCCGCGGGGCCCTTTGGGCGCCCGGCCGCGCGCACCCGCGCAGGTGGTTCGTTTTAAAGAGCGAGCGCAAAGCGAGGGAACTGGGAAGCAAGAAATTGAAAGCTACAAAAGTGTTGATGGAAGAGAGAGCAAGTGATGCACGCGGGGGACGGACGAACGGTTGGGGAGTTTGGCGGAGGAACGCGCCCTGGGCGTGGCCGGGTGCGGCGTGGTGAGGCGGGGCTGCCCAGAACAATGACAGGCGGCGGCGTCGCCACGCGCCTCCCCGCCCCTCCTTCCCCCCGCCACGCCCTCTCCACGCCACGCCCCACCGCGCCGTGCCTCTGGGCGGAACCCCCCTCTTGCCAGAGCGAAGGCGCTCGCCACCCTGCACGCGCCCCCTGGTACGGGGTCATACTTGTTCGCGCATGCTCCGAATGCTGTCTGTATTCGGCGGCCCTGGTTCATAAGCGCTTTTCTCGATGTAGACAATTTGGGTAGGGGAGGTGCATTGGAAAAGGCTTTCAGTTTGAGACAATATTTAAGAAGCGCCAAAGTTATACTATTTAGAACAAATCTTTCTTGTTTAGGGACTGAGAGTGAGAAGTGGTAAATATGATTACTATTCTCTTCTCTCTTGACCCCAAAGGGCCAAAATTCTTTCATCGTGGTGATTGAAGTGGTTGTGGTTGGTTTCGTGTGCGTGCTTGTGATGTGGGCAGAGGGTGAACGGCTGCCACAGGAGCGGAGGTGGGTAGCCGAGGCAAACATCCACAAGTGTTGTCTCTTCAACTCTGATATCTCCTTTGGGAAACTTCTTCAAGAAAAATTATTGAGAGCACAGGGGTGAGACAAATCGCTCTCTCATCTCTGTGTATTACGATTCAAATCGTTGTCACCCAATAAGAGATCTTGTCAAAGTTACCTCGTGGCTGGATTTCTCACCATTCACCGTTTCTTGAGGCTTACATCCCAACCACATTCCCACTTGTATCGCTATCACTTCATCTGGCAGTCGCTTCATTATTATGGCATTCATCTCACTATTTAAAAATGACCATCTTAGTGGAGCGGCTTTACCCGGCAGCGGATCAGCCTTTCATTGTCTCCTTGCAGTCAAGCGTTTCGATAATTCCTATGTGTAGTAGTTGGGTAACTGCGTGTTTCCATTTATCCGTTAAACTTCTTCTAGTTAATCGTCTTCCCCATAAGTATACATACACACTCAATCAACGGACCCATTCTTTGCGATTGACAGAATTACGAAAATGTATTATCAATTGTGTAATAATAAAACGCGGTATGAAGCAAATAAAAAAATTAACGTTCTGTACTTTTTAAATAATTTAACAAATAGTGATTCATCTCATACAAAATATATTACGAATCCGCACAAAGTGAGTGTGAGATCCAGACGGTAAATGTTTTCGAAAAAGTCAAAGACGCGATCTCCCAAAGAGCTGACTCAGCTTCTGAGTGTTCTCTCAAGGTTTGTTTCTGCGTAATCACGAGTCACTCAAATTAATGAAATTATTGTTTAATACTTCTTTAAAAACAATGTCGTTAAATTACACGTAAATATCCTGATAATACTATGTGCAAAGCGATTTTTCATTTATACAAGGAGGACACATCGTCACTAACTGTTAAAGTAACTGAAAAATATACGTAGTATGTGCAGCGACATTCCATTTTCATTGCGGGTACTCTCAAGAGAAACATTATTTTCTTGTCAAAATGTATTGTTTGATTGTGAGAACATGAGTTTTTGTTTTCGTGCCAATTTTACAATAATAATAATAATAATAATAATAATAATAATAATAATAATAATAATAATAATAATAATATACCTTTATTCATATGGCGAGGCTCGGGGCATCAGGCCCGCTCTTCCGCCTAACTACATGTCACAAATATTAGTCTAAACGTTATTTAAAGCAACATATAAATTGATAACATCAGAGGTTAAATGGATACAATGTTATCAGAATATATTCGAGTGACACACTCGTTTTTTAACGTACGTACACGTTTCAATTACTCCCCAATCCCATTGTACAATTTCGTAACAAAGTGGTCAACTTCCGTGATAAGGTGCTCGTATTTTTTTAATGACTTCTAACGAATATTTTTCGAACAGTTTTATTTACTCACTTCTCTGAAGAGTTAAGAGGAAAATTATTTTTGCAGTGTAATATACAGTTATTTGGTGGGGGGGATGCGCCAAATTAATATTAACACGTAGCTGTTTTCATTTTTCCCAGTTATAGCGCGTTTAGACAATGCGATCTTCGATCGCTACAATGGCTCCTTGGACCGACTTGCTTCGAAGCTATTACGCTACTGATATTGGCTAATGTTGCACGACATGGCAAGGACCAATTTGAAGGCAGGGTGAACAATTCAACAAGTGTTTATGACTTCATCGACACAACGTATTCGCGCCCGGCCCATGAAGGCATAGGTGGTCATTTCCCTAGGGAAGGAAGACTTCAGCGACCGCCTCCGCTCTTTGGAGTGATAACGCTGTTTCAATGTTCCTTGCATGAAGTGACCCGCGTGGGTCAGTGCGGTCACGGCAGGGCTCCGATCCTATCCATCGGGAAAGTTATTCCGAGCAGCGCTGCTCTCCTTGTAACTCATCCGTATCGACTGTTATCGCTTGCCCAGACTCTATACGCCCCGCCAGAATTTGATTTACAAGAGAACTGCACATAAAGAAAATATTACTACTGATGTATAATTAAGAAACATGAGAGATGAGTAGAAAATTATTCGGACCATTACTTAACATTCTTTCCAATGAAGGAAAAAAGATCCGATTGTAACATGTGATTTAAAATTCTATTGGCCGTTAAATAAATAAATTGATTGACGTTTCAGGGCACGTAAACTGCTTTAGTGTTTAGTCCCATCAGTGTAATGAATGTTTCATGAATTATCGCTGATTCCCCACCCGCCGGATGATGGGATCCAGCGCCAGCGTACAAGTCGGTCTTTGGAAAATATGGGGAATATCCTGCTCCAGGTATCTTCCCCAGCGGGACATCGGCCAAGTCGGGACACGCTCTGAGTTCCACTAGTCTCCCGACAGGTGTGTAATTTAGTGCATTAAGTGTGTGGACGGGGAGAAGATAGGAAGAGGAAGCAAAGATCGTGCGTGAACAGCAGCCCGTTTGTTTGGGCACTGCTCCGGCATTTACCTGGTATTGATCGGAACTCGCCACGTAAAATAAGGCAAATTCAATTCAATTCCAATTCAATCGGAAGAAACCACGAAAAACTACCGGTCAGAGCAACCGACCATTAGAAGCCTCCAGACAGCGACATACCTATAAAGTGCCAGAATCGAAAATCTTCCAACGTCGGAATTCGAATCTGAGGACACCCAGATAAGTCTCTGCAGAGGCGAATTGGTATTTTCTTCTAGATGTTCAGCGCATTTAACAGAGAAATGAAAAATTGCTTTCCGAGACGTGACCAAGTGTTCTTTCGTAGACAGTGAACCACAAAATTGGGATGATTACGTTGAATGAACGCAAAGATTTTATAGTTCACTAGCTATCGAAGCTTGGATTTCATCTCCTTACATTTGTCATGCTTTCGTCATCGTGTGAGTAAACTAGAATTTCCGATCATGACACTTCGTAACTGTTGTTGCTTACGAATTTTTTGGCTTCAAATAAACTGCACGCGGTTGATAACTTTACATTTTATCTTTTATTATATGCTTCCACTGCCGATTTCAACGAAGTATAAATAAAATTCTTAATACTATAAAGTACAGAAATCAAAGAAATATGAACATCAAAAATGTTAAAGATATTTAATATTTTAAAATCATTATCCAGACATGTTTCTGGAATTGTATAGTCTTCAGTACGATTAAAATGTACAGAATTGTAATGTAGTCCATTAGATTTTACATAATTTGGTAATTTTTCACGTTTCTGACTATCTAAGCATTGCAGATGATAGAGCTCAATCTCCAAAAATGTATTAGAATGTAAAATGTCTCATTTTGTGGATTGCGGATCCTAAGGGCCTAGCGCGTAACGTTTCGGATTTTTGCACGGTGGCAATACTTCTTGCGGTTTGCAAGTGCAGCTCTTCGTAGCATAATCTGCAAAGTTGTATTATTCGCCTGAACATCGTTTGATGTTATTTGAGGTGTTTCTATTGGAGCGCCATATATACTCGTATGCTGTCAAACTGTCAATTTTCCTTAGGACTTTATTTATAGCAGCGATGTAGTTACCATCATTACAAGATATAAATCATTTTTGTCTTACCGCGTGAAGACTTTTCTCTTTTGGATCTTCCTCCTTGCAGAACTTGATAGGGCTCGTCTAGTTTATGATACCAGAGGGACTCTGAATTGTTGGGTAAAGAAGACGTACATTCACCAAATTGAATTTTGAGATCTTGTGACCTGAGCCTTTTAAAGATATATTCACCGCAACTGCAAAAACGCCCCAGAGTAAAGGTTCTGAAGACCGCAGACTGTGCCCACTAACCAGCGGGAAAGCGTTTTTGGAAAACCTAGACTCAGGTTCGGCATGTTACACCATTAACTGAACATTATTTCGCAGCAAATTGCAGAGTAGATCGAATGTTTGCGTTGTCTGGGCTGACTCAGAGCTTCAACTGATGTTATTGCAGTGCCCCCTACCTGGAGGTTCTCGGGTTCGAGTCCCGTCCCGATTTTCGACAAGCTGGAGAGCTAGGTCGAATTCAGCCGCGGTCTGGAGGGGAATTCTAACGGTTAACTGCTTAATCAGTAGTTTTCTGTGGTTTCTTGCATCAATATCAAGCGAATGCCGGAGCAATACGCTAACAAGTGGGCCACTTATCGCGCACGATCTTTCTTTTCTCTTCCTTGTGCTATCACCACTCCTGACTTACACTCTCACTTGTACAACACCACCTCACATGTTGGGAGTCCAGTCGAGAGCTTAACGCTTGTCCTGGCTGGGGCTGTGCCGCCGCTGGTGGGAGATACCTGGTTGGAGAAAAATCTCGCAAGCCGACGTGTAGGACGGTGTCACATCTCAATGCAGCGAGAGATGATCACCGCCACCTCCCGTGATAAAAGCATGCTCTACACTTTCGGGTCTAATGACCTTAGCCGATGGCGCTTCCGGAAACAAAATAATTAATCAATCAACCAACCGAACTTTTGGTGTCGTCTTCATTGTTTGTGTTGATTTGGAATTGTATGGCTACACATGTCTGCCGACTTGCGTGGCGAACCGAAAAACTCGCATATGGATGACGTAATTTTCAAATTGGGCGAACGATCTCACTGGCGGTCCGTGCGCAACCGAATGATCGCGTCACCTATGTATTTACAGCATGGGTGCTGTAATACATTTGCGTCGCGTCGCCCGCCGAGATGAGTGGATGGCCGAGCGACAGCGCGGGGCGCGCTGACCAGCCGGGTGGCGCCACTTCCGCTCGCTCCCCGCCCCGGTCGCCCCGCCGGCCATTGATAGCGTTTGCGTCGTGGGAGAAACGCGCGCCGCCTCCCCCCCCCGGTCCCGCGCAAGCTGCGTCGCGACGCAAGGGCGACCAGCGCCTTTCTCCCCCCCCCCACCTACCCACACCCACACATGACGACGCACGCGCGTGTGAGCGGGCGCTCTCGCCTCCCCAGCGATTAGCTTCGCCCCGCAGATCACGTCTCTTCTCAATTACAGACCTTATTTAGCCATTCTGTAAATAAACATACGATTAATAATCGTGTTAGGATTATTAGTGGCAGTTTTCATGGGGGAAAGCAAGGACACTTGCATAAGATAAGAAAGAAGCCCAATAAATGCAAAATTGAAAAAAAGAAATTTGGTCCGATATTTATCTTTAAAATCTAATACGCCTGTAGCGTAGCAAATTATGTTATTGTAACCAGTAACAATTTAGATACAGTTATAGAGAGAAACACATTCGTGACGGAAAACGAAAAATGTTGTATCTCAGAAGATGAAGCATATTTAAGTTCCGAAAGTGTTCAAGGTATGTTTTTATTCTAGGGACTACATATCGTTAAAGTCTATTTAAAAGCACGTCGTTAATTTTTCGTTAGATCAAGTGGCAGTAGCATGCTATTTATACTGACAAATAATGGGAAGTTGTATTGTGGCTGATGTGATTTGCCTTCACACTCACTCACAGTACCATGATTTGTAATTCGCATCACTCTTCATTGGAATGAAAAATAACAAACAAAATACTCCATGGAAAGCAAAAAAAGTCACATTGAAGGAGCAAAAGAAGGATTATGGAGTAATTCTCATCTTTAGGCTTAATAGGAACCCGAGAAGAAAGGAGCTGCTGGTAAGATTGTTTTAAAGTAAAGAGATATGCAGCTGTCTTCAACTATCTTCCGGCGCCCACTCGCATGATACTTCAGTGATGCAAGCCGGCATGTGTATCGTTCGAGTTGAATCAGCAGCCTTCCATTCGTAGATGATCGATTCAGTAGCTGCCAAGCGGGCCACACCTCTGCCAAAGAAAGAGGATAAATGCTTATGAAATACGTGAATGTACTTGTGTTTTGTGTGAGATTATAATAGAGAGAGAAATATTGAAATATCAACAATATAATCTCGAATATCAGTCGTAATATCAGTGTTTCAGATTCTTTTCAGCTGTATTTTCGCACACACGCCAAGATTGTCTATTATAGTACGGTTTATTTAGTCGTGCACATGACGCATATCAGCTGTTGCAGTTTCATCCAATCGGGAGCTTACTCTATGGTGATGTTCAAGCTCCCGATTGGATGAAACCGTGAAAAGCTGATTTACTTTAAATGCACGGTTAAATAAATCCTAGTATAGTGTTCTTCCAAAGACAGTTAAGATTTGTGTACGTGGAGAGAAGATACATGCTATTTTGTACCCGAAACTCAATTCGTATAGTAGTAGAATACGATCAATTAGAAATAGAATAAGTAGAAGAATAATATAATCAATACGTATATGTGTCAGCCTTACCTGTGAACTTGAAGCTTGTGAACTTAAACTTGGTAGATGCAGGAGTAAGATCTAATTGGACCATTTCGGAGATCATTACAATGTTGTTTTTGGGGGTGTACTTTACATGACCCTCAGTAAGTAATTTACATAATTTAAGTTAGTCAGTGCTCTCTAGGGTCTGATTAATACCTTAATGGGAGTTCAGCAGTACCGTCTGTGAAACCTCTAATAATATTGTAATTGAGTATATGTACTATACAGTTGTGTTCCAATAGCATACTTTCTCACACTTTTTGTAAATTTTGCAATTTTCAAAAATTCAGAGAGCTCAACGAAAATGAGACAATTTTTTAAAATTGTTTCTACGTGCTTTAAACGTGCTCGCGTTCTAAGAAATTTTCCGTAAATTGCCTTTACGTCAGGAAAAAACTAATGGTATTTTTTCATTAAAAAATTGTACATCACATTTAGTGATATGTTCCTTTAGAACAGATTTCAATGACGACTGAAATCTCTATCTTCTGTGTTGTTACGTTTTTGAAATTTTCGAAACTCTATTCGAGAAAACGTTTTTGAGAAAATAATTAAAATCGTGTATATTTCATGCAAATTAATCGAAAAATACTCCTTTTAAAAAAAATTGTGCATGATATATTTTAAAGATCTAACTCTCTGGTTCAGATTTTATTAAGGAAGGAAACCTTCATCTTTGATATTGCACTCGTAATTCTAAGAAGACGCGGAAAAACTTGAACTATTGGTATTTTCGAAACTTCAGCGTTAAACACAATGGGAACCGCGAAGGAAAAATATTGTAAAGAATTGAAGCCATTTGTGAGAACATTGTTAAAATGTTAAATATTGATGAACAGTGCTCCCGAAAATGAAAATATCAGTTTCGAAATCACAGGGTCTCGGCCTGATCGATTGGGTAATATCAATTTTGCGGATAAAACAAGTTTTAGAAAAGTAGCAGTTTAGGACAGTGATCGCCAAACTTGGCCTTTGAAGCCTGTGAGCAACCATACCGTTTTCAACTCTGGTGTGAGCTATCAAGAAACCAAGGCAAGTTTTTTTCAAATATTAACAGTTGTTTTTCGGCAGAGTAGGTTTTGATTGCCATCCGAATACAGTTGTCCAAATGTTTATTAGTGAGCCTATTTATGTACTTTTGTGCTCTGTAGAACAAGTCAAGGTTAGCCAACCTTGAGTATGACCGCCATCTACCGAAAATTGCCCCGCCAGCTACTAGTAGCTCGCGATCGACGCTTTGGCGATCACTGGTTTAGATGTTAGCGTTGACCACAAACGGCCAGACAGATGTTTGTCGCAAACCACTTTTTTAATGTGAAGAAACCTCAAAAATGGATTCAGTGGAACAGTGTTAGAGGAAGTAATTTACTACACACGATGACGTCGTGCGAATGCTGTTCTCGCTGTCAATGTCCATTTCAACTACTGCAAATTCAATGTACTGTATTATTGCTATTTTCGTGTAAGTTATCTCTTAAGAAGGAAATCAAGGAAACGTGTTTTAAGTGGCTGGAGGGTTGGTCTGTTAACAGTCGTACGATTTACATAGTGTATTTGGATTTCAGTGTCAGTCCCAAGAAAAAAATGTCATCGTAGGGGTGGTCTTTTAGCAAGGTTTCACTGTAAAGGAACAAGATTTATCCTCCTTTTCTACATCAGAACCCCACATTCTGTCGAAAAATCGCCGTTTTTTCTCCCAGCTATACTATACTTTGTACTTCAAAAGTAGTGTGCTGGGAACTAATGAATGTGGAAAAAAATTGAAATCTTACTAATTTAAATCTTTAACATCAAAATTGCAAATGTTTATGAAACATAATAAGAATTACATAAATGTAAAATTAAGTTAAAAACTATAGGTCTCTTCCAGCGGTGGCCGTACGCCCGTGCTTAGCACATTCATCTAAACTACTGTACAGACTTAAATTACGTAGAAAATTGAAAAGAAAAAAATCCTGTGCTGATGGGCATAGTAGATTTCGCACTGACGCGCCCACGTGGCGGCTTAGCAGCGCCCCGGCCCGCCTGTCCAAACGGGGCTATGAATAGTGACTCCCTGACGGAGAACGGGCAGTGAAAGTTGAACATTAGTTCGCGCGGGTGTTGCTTGTGCCATGTCATGCCCACTCCATCCAGAAGTTGTTCGGTTGCTCGGATGACGGGTTTGGAGCGCGCTAAAGTTGCTGTATTGTGGAAGGCAAAACGATCGTACATTACAATATCCAGATATTTTAAAGATTGATTTTTATTGCGAATGTGACCTTTGAAACTGGAACGATTAAACTATCACTAAACAAAGGCCTTGAAGAAGAAAAGAAAGAAAAAAACGGCATTTGAGTCTGTCGTTCACTCCCACCCCAGCCCCCATTGGCTTGCGTCTGTTAATAAAGGGTGTAATGCAATTTAAATATGAAGACTTTGCTTAAAAATAAGTTCAAAATAATTTATTGTATTCGAGATTCGGAATTCGAGATTCGGATTCGACATTCGGAAACTTTTCATATTTCCAATAATTTATCGGAGATAATGAAGTAAATAAACATGATTCGCGATGAATATAGAAAAAAAATTCTTGTTAAAATTACCTTAAATTTGTAATCCTCTCTCTCCACTTTTCTCTCTCTAATTGTTAATTACACAACTTGGATAACTTATTTACATTGAAAAAAAATTTTGGCGTTATTTCATTGAAGTTGTTGCTTCTTTAAGGAATCTAATAAAAACGATAGGTGTTCTACAATTATGTAATCCGGACCTTCCTAATCATGATGTACTCTTGCACCAGTTCCTACAGAAGGTTCTGTGTGCGTGATGTGGCCTGAAGTCGTAAACAGCGCCCACCTGACGTAAAGACCGTGCGTGCAAAGCGAGCGGGAGACCTGCATCACTCTTCTGTTCGGCCTCCCCGCTCCGCCCACCCCGTCACCGACCCGCTCCCGACCCGCGCTACTCCGTGTCACACCGCGCTGTGCATCGCGGAGCGGCGTCCACTCGCCGGTTGGCAACTGCTGCTGAGATTGTGCTCGGCAAAATGTATTCAAGGGAAGAGATTTATTGTAACCTTGTAATTTCGCAGCGTTGCAATTTCCATAGATCATAAGAGAAATACACCCAATATAATGGTGCATATGCAACTTGTTTATAATGAGTGGCCTCATTATACGAGTAAACCCAAGTTTCGCCCACGAACGGTGTTATGAGGGAGTTGGCGAATTTTTATGGGTGCAATGAAGCAACATTAGAAACGAGTTGTTTACCCTACTCTATTTTATAACGTCATTATACATTGATTTACAAATAAAGTTAATTTTGGAGTGTAGTTGTCATAGAGCCGTCTTATGTTTGATTACTTCGGTTGACAACTGTTATTATATGTTTACATTTGCTGAAAACTGAAATTGTGGGTGGAAATTTTTGATTCTGCAGCAGTTAATGCTTCCTAAGAAATCGTACTGCGATATCATCAATCCCAAAGAAAATTAAATAATGTCAGAAATGAAAAAAAGGAATAAAACAATCAGAATTGAAAATTAAGTAAATTAAAGGGCTATTACCTGTTTTCTATCAGAGTTCATAAATTATGTGTCCAGTACTTGGCAGTGTGACAACGGTATAGTAGTGTATGCCAGGAAATTCCTCGTGTTGATAGTATTGCATTGCGTTCTTGTTCACTAACTCTCATAATGCAGTGGCGAATGTCAACGATGACATAATAATGTGCGGCATAAAAGCTCATTTAACAAATGATTGCATCAAGCGTGACTATGACATTAAAAAAATGTAATTTTGTTGCTTTGAGATTGGGTATGGGTATGTATCTGTCATTTGAAAGGCCCAGACGTTTGCTTGAATGTGATACTGTATTTTTTTTTTTTTAATTCTTTACATTTTTATGTTTCCCACTTAAACACCTTAAAACAAAATGTTCCCTTACTTCTGACTCGAATGCGTTTTTGTGTGAGTTATATTTCACGCCTGAACCCTTCATTATTTTCTTCAAATGGCTAATTGCAATATCTACGACTGGTGATCACGAGTCTCTGTACTACGAATATTAAGTGAAGACGCCGTCATTCTTCATTCCTGTCGTAAGTTCATCGCAGCGACGACGGGACACGGCTCTGGTTGACCATTGCGCGATTCGTAACCTCAGTGCACGTGGCTTGGAGGTGGAACAGAGTGCAGCGAGCAAGGATGTATTCATCATTGCGTTGAAGTTGATTGCAAGAATGTATGACAAAGTACATATTAACCGCTCATAAATAGTAATATTAAGCGTTTTTCCTCTGCAAGTTTTGTCCGGCTAATAAATTTAAAAAAATATTTATAACCAGAGGAAAAAATACCGCTAAAAACGAGAATCAACAACAAAAAACGAGAAGAAACAAAACGCTTTGTTTTAATGGCGGTAGGTACTGCTCGTGCGTAGTGTTGTCGCGCCCAGATGTCTGCGGCTGCCGCGCCGCGTGGCTTTCTCGGAAGCGAGCCTTCGGTGGTCGCAGGCCTACTTTCTCGGCCCTCCGATGACTCACTCGAGGCGATTAATGCGCGCTGAATGGAGTGTCGAGCGGAGCGCGCTTTTTTTTTTGTTTCTGCTAAGCGGAAGTGAAGGGGCGGCGGTGCACGTGGGCGTGGCGAATGCCCCGCCCCTCCCCCACCTCCGTTACGTTCTGTAGCGGCTGCTGTAGTACCGTCCCGAATGGATGCAGTTTATGGTCGCGTGTTTCCACTTGCATTAAATTAAATATACGATGCGAATTGGTTCTCCCCCCCCTTTTCTAAGATTTGCGATACGAGCGGTGAAAGGGGTTCCTTTCAGGCCGGGCTATTCAAGTGAAAGATTTCGACCCAAACTGCTCATGGGCGCCAGCTGCAATTGTACGCACCACCCCTGCTTTTCGGCTGACTCCTCAAGCAACGGACCACGCCGTTTGTCCACAACTATGCGCTGGCTCGAGGCACGCCAATTGGGTCGCCCACTTGAGCAGCCCTAGTTTAAGAAGTCTGTTTAATACAAGAAAAGGTAACTACAAAAACAAAAGGAAAAATGAAATGCGTATCAATTTCGAAAATAAATAAGTTTTTTATTTTTCATGCCAGTTAATTTTTGAGAATCGCTTGCTACTTGCTACTTGTCACGTCCGTATGACCAAGGAGTGTCTTCGTGAAGTATGGAAAACTGCAAACGTGGGCTGCTAAATGTGAAGGTTGGAGCCGTGGCATCTCGCGTCCGCCGATCGGCGCTGTATGCGGCAGATGTAGTGGCCCTGTGTCGGCCGCCTGCCCCCTCGTGCTCCGTTAACTGCAACACTAACGGGCCTGATTGTTCCTCGCCTGGAATCAGTTAATGGAGGAGAACGGTGCGTTTTTGCTGGCTCATACAGAACGCCTGTGACCCAGTAATTACGCTACTGTTTTTGTAGCCGGCGAATGAGTAGGCGCGCTGTCCGGGACTTATCAGAGAGCATCTCGCATTAGACATTCGCACGCCGACGCCTGGGTCCGGCTGCGCATATGGCGCGGGCGCTCTGCGGGTGGCGTGACAGCTGCGGGCAGGGCGGGCGAAATCTCAGGGATTGGGATACTGCCGATAGTTTTTCCTGGTTTCTCCAATCAACGTCGGGGGTATGCCGTAGCAGTGCCCTAACAAATGGGCAAGAGACCGCACGCCATATTTCCTTCCTCTTCCTTGTCCTATCTTCACCTCTTACTTACACTAGCATGCACTACACTGCCACACATGCTGGGAGAGCTGTCGGGAGCGTAGAGCACTCTCCGACCGGGGCGGCGCCCCGCTGGTGGAAGATATCTGGTTGGGGGAAAACCCCGCAAGCCGACACTAGGTGGGCGCCAGATCTCGTCATTGAGCGGGGGACTTGACGCGCACGAATTACGAACAACCAATCAGCGATACTGGCCAGTATTTCGTTTCTGTTGAAGATTTCCAATCAAATGTTTTGTAACATCCTTTTATGATACTTTTTTCTTACATTTTAAATTTTTAAACTTTAAAATTTTACATTCGTTTGTTGTTTTGTCAAGTTCTCTAGATGAGATAATTGAATAGTAAATACTCATCAGCGACATCATTGTCGCAGTGATTCGGTGCAGCCGATGTTTTCTCCGCCCTTTTCAGTAAAGGGTCTGAAAGATAAACCCCACTGTGCTTACGTGTGAGCTAAAGTGTCGCTATGAAGACGTATGTCTGCGCCTCATCATTTCGTAGTAATTCATTTTCATTTCCGTCATATATTCATTCAATGTTTAATTGCTGCATATCATTTAGAGGGCATTGTGAGAGCCAGAGCTATTCAAATTTGTTACCCAAACGTGTATATTCTGTTTAATGGTATTTATGACTCGAATGGGTTTTCCGCTCCGTAACTCCATATGTCAACATCGACAGTGGCAATTGCCAGGAAGTTCTTCGATTGTTACAGAAGTACGGCTCAAACGCCCAGGCTAACACATTGAACTATAATTGAAAAATGAAAAAAATAAAACAACCTGTTCAAATATAAATAATTTTCATCATTTAAACAGTGTATTTCAATGCAAGGAAATGTTTATCCTTCTCAGTGTAAGGATTGAACAGAGGTTTACGTTTACCTTGGTATTATATTAATCGATTATAATTAATCCTTTTCTGTTTTCAAGACACATTTGTACGATCTTTTAGAAGCACTGCCAAAGTTGAAAACCACACTTAAAAGTTTGTGGAAACAACACCTAAATACACCTATCCCGAGAATCTTCTTACCCCGCTGACTTAACGTACACAATTTCGAAGATTCCGCTTTGTTCACCTGTGATCGAGGTATTCTCTGAACTGCTGCGAGATCATCCATTTGCGCTACTTATGAATTGAAACTTAATAAAAATGGTTACTCCTTCCAAAACACCTCATGCAGTCATCCAATGCCTTCCCAAGTAACGAAAAGTGATCGTATCGGAAAAAGAGGATTAGCTGGGAGGCGGGGGTGATGGAAAAATGGTGGTGGGCTGCAGTCGTGCCGTTGAATGGTGCTGCAAGGCGGCCACCTCCAGCGAAATTTGCGGCGGAGCAAACGGGTTCGCGGCAGGTTTTGGCATCGTGCTCCCGTTGGGGCAGCCTCTCCCGGCGCTCACCACTCGTACATGATCGCCATTCCGTGCATTCTCGGCATCTTTCCTGATGGCGGCGCGAAACATTTAACAACACAGTGTGCCTTCACACTTGTACGGTCAAATTGCTTCCTGTGCGAGGAATGAAGCCCTAGAATTAGGTGTGTTCAGTGTTATTCCCTCAATGGGGAGCGGCCACAGTACTGTCATTTCTCGTTCTTTGTACAATAGTCTGGCTTCACAGAACTTACAATTAATAGTGAACACCCAGATACGGATTTCAGATCCGTAATAAATTAAGATAATGATTTTTGGTGCAGTGAGTGTGCATTTGAAATAGGCGAGTAACAAATGCAACTCTGTTACTAGCTGGTCATTACATATCTGACATACATTTTCAATTTTATTTATTATGATAACGGTATCTATGCCAAATGGTCATACCTGTCATTTAATGGATATGCCATAATGATCCTGTACGATGGGTCCACGTCCTGATAGAGTGATGCAGAGAAACCTCTCATGTGTTCCTTTCTCTAACTTCCATTCTCTTGCTCTCCATTTTTTTACCATCACTCTTTTATCGCTCTTTTTCTTCTTCAGTTGCCTTCTCTGTAAGCTGAACGCCCACCCATGTGCTTGTCGTGCAAAGCAGGGAAGGGAATGGGTGAGCTCGGGGGTTGAAGGGTCTAAGTTTACTAGTATCCTATCTTGACGCTGGAATCTTGGGGTAGACTTTTTATAATTGTGTTCATTGTACGAACCCAGGCGAGTCCTGCTGACTGGGTATGTCTGTGAGCTTCAATATGTTTTGCTTCTGCCTCTTCTAGGCGAACAGTCGGGGACTAATCCACTGCCGATAAATCAGCCTGGTCTAGGTCTTTGTCTAAACTCCAGGGTGAGCGGGGGAGCCATGGCGAGAATATGCTGTGTCATGTCCCCACTGATCTCTTGTGTCATCCCTGGCACCCCAGTTGAGGTATCCCCTTGTTGGACTGCATGGTGGATAGGGAACACAGAGATAAAATAACTTCCATCTTGTGGAAACTAAACCCAACCTCTTGTCCTTGAATGGAACGTGGATTTCAATAGTTGGAGTCCTAGAGAGTATTTCTCAGGGAAGAGGACAGACTGAAAAAAAACACATTTTCGTATGTTGTGTGCCGAGGAAGGAAATCATTTCAACGTGTGAGTGGTGTCCGTCTCTCGGGAGTCATCGAGGGTACATTCGGAAAGCTCCAAGTGATGGTGAGACAAAGGGATGATACCATTATTTTTTAAGCACGTATCGACGAGTTAATTGGAAAAAATATTAAATACCAATAAGATAACTGACCTCCAAGTGGAAGTAACCACTTACCCTACCCTCAGCCTGTGCAAGGGAGTGATCAATCACGAGGAATTTTTCTTCAAAACCTTAGGATGAACTTCTTTTATTTTTTTTAAAGTCAGGGCGTCTGTTAGGTATGCAGAAGTAATGAGCATGGGAGAGAGGTCCTCACTCCTACTCTGGAATGTGTCTCTTTGCCCTGTTTTAAATGCCAAAGATGCGGCGATATGCAAGAAAAGTGCAAGGCACATAGCCCGGTGTGCACCAAATGCGGTAAGTTGATGCACGAACCAGAATCCTGTTTTAGCCATGCGCTGCGGGAATTGTGAAGGTGACAATGCAACCCACTCTTAACAAGTACCCCCACCTTTCTAAAGGAGAAGCAGATTAATAAGATCCGAATCAAGGAGAAAGTCTCCTTTCAGGAGGTCAAACATCGCTACCTCATGAAGAATCCTGTCAATCGTTCTGGATCCTTCTCCAGTGTCGTGACCAAGACAGTAAAAGCAACAGTGAGTGCCCTAACTACTTCTGCCCGTCCTTCCATAGTAGCGCAGTTCTGTTGCTTGGTGTCTTCTGTGAACGTCCCTGAAGAGACATCGTCCTTGTAAGGTGGGAAAATAATTTCCAGAAAATGAAACAGGCCACGAAAGTTATTCAGCCATCGAAGTCTAATCAAGCATCCACCTCCAATCAGTCCTGCATGAAGGTCGCTGTCACTCGACTTTCCATCCCGGACCCTCTTTCACCACAGTCAACTCCCGAGGCTCGCTCTGAGCGATTACTCAGCATGTTGAGCGGTGGTCACGAGGACTCTGAATTGGAGGCATATTCAGTCGGAGTTTACAAATTCAGGTAAATTGTAGGTCCCGGGAAGAGATAAGTGTTTTCGGGTAATGGATTCAAATCCGTAGTTCGTTTCCCGCGATCATGTCGGATTTCTTTGATTTCTCATGTTAGTAATATTGCGGTCTCACCACGACTGTCTTCTGATCGCGTCATACCGTGTTTGTTTTCATTCATATTCGAGACTTTCATTCGTATTTCTATGGGTTTAAAACGAAGTTAGTGAGTTGCAATAACAAAGTCGTGTAAAACTAGTGCATAGAATTTTTTTGTTTGTTACGGTTGTTTGTATCGTCAAAAGGGTGGAAATTATTACAGATTTTTTGAAAATACTTATCTATACTACCACGGAATAAGTGTCAGTGTCGCAGAAAAGGTATGGATTGGGGAAATTGTTCTTCTGCGGGTATCGAACAAAGATGTAAAAAATGACCGATAGCAAAAGTATTTATTTTCCATTTTCATTGCCGACACCTAAGAGAGGATCGTAGAATCACACGGATAATTGCTACTTTTGCTTGACTAACGTTGTCTGTATAAATTCCAAAAATTTTAGATCATTATCCTGATGTTTCATCAGTGTTGTTGCCAATTCCAATTTGTAAATATGATTCAAAATAAATAGAATTACAATATGGTGTAAAGTGGCATACGTCATACGTCATTCTAGCTCTCCCATTTCGTAAATTTAATCCGTCAAGAACGAATCATACCGGAAAAAATATTATTATAACAGCATTTTGATCACAATGTTTTATTTTATTTTATTTTTTGTTTAATTATGGAATTTTGAGTGGGAGATGGATCGCTTAAGGATGTGAAAAGTGCAAATAATATTGCCTGTTAAAACAAATATTTTCTTACGCCAACTATTTCTCTGGGGTATATTATCTACCGGAGGCTATGGATTGGATCCATGTTCGACTTGTATTTTTCAGTATAAAGCATTGTCACGGAAATACTTCTCTCTTTTCCTGGGGCGCGCTCAGTGGTCTCGAGATATATTCTCATGTGTAGAATGTTTTAGTGCTTCGGGTGGAGGTCGCGGGGAAAGAAAGCATTCTGGGCGCTAGTGAATTGTTTTCTTGGCGATTGCGTGTGAAATCAAACAGCAAAATTCACATAGCGAAGTAAACATACTATGTGACATGCGCCTGATTGATAGGCAACCTGTCATGCTTTGGTATTTGACTGATCACATTCCCCCGCAAAGGGATTTCGTATACCCGCCAAACACGATTGTCTGATGGTTGCCTACCAACAAGGGGAAAATGTCACATGTTTAACACCGTTATCAGAAATGTTCACCTCATATTCCTTGAGAACAAGTGTACATCTTTTATCTCTTTACATGCCCTAAAATTTGTAATATTTATTCTGAGAACCCTGTGCAAGGGCATATACTTATGAGTAGAATATGTAAATAAGTGTACTATACAATGCGAAAAACACTAGTGTATATAAAACTTCAACACATCGTCGTTTGAACTTTAAAGAGTTCACATAAAAATGTACTTGCATATGAAACCCGATCCTCATCCTACCGCCATTCGTAAGAATTGCCGAATGCTTTGTAGTGGACCATACCTCAAGGCTCGAAAACTGTTTCGACCTCGGTCGCGCCGTTTTCACCTTACTCATGATAGATGTCAAGAGAAGGGTATTTAAGCGGGATTAAGCTTTCGTCAACAAATATTAATGTAATAAAGTAGAAAATAAAATGCATCTCCTCTTTGTGAATTCTCTTTCTTTTGGCATCTCATCTGTTTTGTGGTTGGGTGTGAGAAATGTCTGTACCCATCTGTGCTTCAGGAATAATGAAGTCGATACGCATTGTGCACTGTGTTGAAACAATGATGGAATGTGAGGCAGGGTACTAGCTCTACCCACCATACGTTCCATCTGCGGTGTTCTCTTCCGTGGATCGAGAGTGTTTTGAACCTGTTATACAAAGATTAGCCAGTCCGCTACGTTACGCGTTGTCCTACACATTTCCAGTCGGGAGCGAGAGTAGTAGGGTGTTTATAAACGTACAAATACATCGAACGTAAATTGATCGCTGGTTCCGGGAGGCCGCAGAACACTCGAGGGCAATGTTACCTTGCCCTTTCGTTGTGTGTATGTGTCCCTTGCCTTGCGCAAGATGACCGTAAGGATGCCATGATCGGGTGCGGCCGCAAGGCAAGCGCCTAGCATTCCTCCACGCGCCGCGCCCCCGCCGCGCTCCTCGCTGCCGCGCCTTGCAAACCGCAGCGCCTCTCAGCTCAGCTCAGCTCAGCTCAGCTCAGCTCAGCTCGGAGGGCGAAGCGGCCTCGCGGAAAATGATCGCTTGTTGCGGAAACTGATGCGCTGACTTTCTACACTATAGTATAGGGAGGAAAAGGAAAAGTACTGGAATCATCTTAACAATACGATCTCGAATTTTAAGCTATAAAATCAGTTCTTTTGAGCTGTAACTTCGTACACACGTCAGGACATTTTCTATTAATACTCTTTCAAGGATGGTTCATTCACGGCAAGTGGTGAGAGGGATATACATGCAATTTTGTACCCGAAAATCTGGATGTGTCATGCATATCTGTCAAATTAGAAGCTTTTCAGCTAAAAGTTGGTTAATACGTGAAGAGTAGCAGCTATGTCGTTGTGCCGTTCCGGACATCATTAAGACGTTCTAGTTTTGGGGCTACTTAACATGAAACTTCTGTGACATTTTCAAAATGTTGGGAAAATGGCTACCAACTTTTCTTTATTTTTTGTTCGAATACAGGAAATAGTATTTACGAATATTGTACAAGTTTGGATTTTCTTTAGGACCTATAAAATTTTGAAAATTGACATAGTTCAAATTTTCTTGAGTTTGCCCTACACCTCCTATATTAAGTCTGAGATATCTTTCTGACTGCAATTTGTCCTTCTCTTTTAGATATGTTATGCGCCTCTTTTTCTCTTTTTTGTTTAAGAAAAAACTACTTGTTGAGTAATAACACTTAAGAGGAGGAAAAGTGTCGATACATCGCGCATACCCACCAGTTTAATGACAGATTGCGATTGTCGTTGATAGACAATGGACGCTTCTGGTTCTCGGGGTTTCCGGCATTGATGAGCTCTTGCTTTATCTTGAATGTGTGTGCCGGTGCATGTAATACCACCTCTCAGTCTGATGAGTAGAAGTCGTGATAAAATGCTACAGGCGTCTATTGATGTGCAATGCCGCCATCCAGTTTTCCTTCTTCAAAGATGTTAATTCAGAGTATTAAAATGGGGGTACATGTTGGCATAGATTCAGATCTTTAGAAGGCATTTGACGTCATTCTCGTATGTGTTTGAGTGCGTTGTAGAACAGGACAGCCCGAGGCACTGCCTTGGCCAAACGTCCGCGGACTCGCGTCGCCGCGGCGCTCGAGGGAGAACGCGGGTGGGTGCGCAATCACGTGCGCCTCCCGCGCATGCAGCGTTCGTAACCAACATTTAACTTGCCTTGCTTTGCCTCGCCTCGCCTCTCCTCTCCTCTCCTTGCCTTGCCTTGCCTTGCCTTGCCTTGCCTCTCCTTGCCTTGCCTTGCCTTCGTTTCCCTTCCATTTTCTGCATTCTATTCCCTGCTTTGTTGTGTTTTCTTACTATCCTATTACTTGCTTTAATCTACCTTACTCTCCTATAGTTCCATTTTCGTTTTCTTTGCCTTCCTATTGTCACGTGTTCCCTTTCCTTCTATTGAATTCCATTCTTTTTCCTTCCCTCGCCTCTGTGTATATCCTTCCTTTAATTGCTTTGCTAGAGTCTCACTCTGCTTTATCCGACCCTCCGTTGTTCCCTTCCCTTCTCGTTTTTCTTCCTTTCTGTTCTCCACCTGATTGAGGAGCTCTTACGTTTCTGGTAGGAGGGAGAATTTATGGAGATACCTGGTACAACGTATACATAATGAGAACACCATTACGGGCGAGGAAAGCGGTTGCGTGCATCTGCACATCGCGACAGGGTGTGCGCTCCTCTGAAGCCAGTTGCTCGTCCGTCTTAATGTCGCCGCCTCCTTCAGATCTGGGACCTCCTCACGGTTGACACGGCTGTGGCAGGGAGAGGAGGCCGGGGCGCTGGACGCTGCCTCCCAGAGGGCGCGTCGCGATGCGTCCTCAGTCCTCAATGCGACGTGTCGCGACGCAACGCGCGGAGCTCTGGCCTGTGAATAAGCGGGTCTTGAGATTCCGCGGCGGAAAATGCAAAAATATTCGTGTGCGACTGAGCTAAGAGCGAGCGGCAGCGGAAAGCCTCCTCGCCGTCCGTCTGTGGTATCTCGGGTGTGCGGTCGTCGGGCAGCGTTGCGGACGGCGTGGAGCCATTGAGGCGGTTCCTAGCAGAGAGCAAAGTTGTGTGATATACCTTGATTTACTTAATGCTATATTCGCGAGAAGCAGCACCAATGGTAAATTTACATCCCAACAGACTGCCCACTGGCATCATTTCGCCATCCTTCTCTCAATTGTATAAGTTTTATCTTTGGGTTATATCTTTCTCACATCTCGTCGTATTACTGTCATAGAAACCATTCTTCTCACGCTGTGGTTAGCTACGTTTTTCTTCTACGACGCATTAAATCGTTCGTGAAATGGTATCATTTATTACGCCATCGCTGTCGTTTATGTACGAAGTATGACATCATGGCTGACGTAATTGTCATAGGTGACGTACTATCTATTGTATTCCTCAAGGCAATGGTATCACATAAATGGTTGATCCCAGCGCTCACTTTTGAATGCGCTATGGCGAAACGGAGAAGTAATCTACCACCGGTATAAAAAGTTCGTCCTCTAAAAATTCGTCATTTTGTTTGTCATCGTCCGACCAATCTTGTGTCCGGGGATGGCTGTCTAGCGACTTTTCTGTCGCTTCATATGCATCCCAAAGAAGGTGCTGAGGCTCCTACCTCGTTCATTTGTAATAAACTTCATCCAACTTTCTGGAGTGCGCTGTGCACCGGAATAGAGAAATCATCTGCCCTGGATTGGGACCTTCGACATCCCATCATTTATCTGCGTTTTTTCTGTGACTTTAAAATACTTAGTGTACACAACGAACTCACAGAAGCAGACGACTGTGGAAACAAAAAATCATCTGACATTTCACACCGCGGGTGATCTTGGCATTTTGCAGCATGGGTGCGCAGATGCGACGGCGAAGTTACGATGAATTACAGAATGTCCGCCATTTGTATGTCTATCCTTTTCATGTACAATATAATTGTCTTGCATAGTGTATTCCCCATTTTACTTTCAGTTCAATTTTTCATTTGAGTGGCGCAGTGGAAAACATGCACATGCCACAAACGCAAGCTAATTTTGAGACTTTGTCGTGGTTAAGTAACTCATCTTGCATCGATTCCAGTAACAATTTGAATATTATTTTGTGCCTAATCTTCATCAAAGAGCATTCATAAAATCTAGAGTTTCTTGTCTTGAGACACGTGTCACGCTCATTGTTTGGCATCTCTAGTGGTTAGCGACGACTTTTCTTCGAAGTAAGTTGAAACTAATGAGAATACTGTTGTGAATTTGACCAAATATTTTCCAAAATTGCTGGCAGGTGTTGAGGTTAATGAGTCTTATGAAGGAAACCTACATACGAATATTTCCATTGTCTAAACGAAAAACCTTTCAAATTAAGTTTATAGAGGTGTAACCGTTCCCGGACTCTTAATGAAAGTGTGTTGCGAGTTAAATATCCCAATGGACGAGAAATATAAGCAGCATAATTCTACAATGTGCGGTATCTCTTGTCCGCCCTCGTTTTCTTGAGACCTCTTGGCTAGATGCAAGAAGGTTTGGTGTTGGTTATTTCGACAACAGAACTATTATATCAAATCTGTAGCTCGGTTTGGGATGAAAAGTAGTTTATATTCTAAATAAGTGAGTGGTAATTATATTTTGTCAACACCGCTCGTCACTAACATATATTCTTAATTCGACTAATGCCAGTAAAGGAGTAGAGGTAGGTTTTCCGGGGCTCAGGAATATGTGTGCTTATAATTCTATCAATTTATGCCTCTTTCTACGAGTTTAATTATCTAAAAAGTAATGGCACTGTGGATAAGATTGAAGTAGAAGACAACTAAGACTGCATGAAGAAAATGTAATACTAGTGGTGCTACAGAATGACACCGACTTTTCCGTATTAATTTTCTATTTCCATTGGTCTCTGCAAACTATTCGAATTTTTACATACTCCTGCCAGCTGCAATCTATAGCCGACCAAAGTACTTTTTGACATTTTTCTTAATTTTTCGATTTTCTAATAGAACGGAAATATTGTTTTAGGAATAGTAAAGTACAGTAACATCTCGTCCTAAATGACAATTTTCTTGGAAAAATTTTGAGCCGTTTGTAAGAAAATGGTGTTTAAGCGCTACTGAAAATTCAAAATTTAAATACTTTTTTTCTAGAAAGTGTTTGAGTTTTCAAAAAACTTCACTTCAAGTTATTTAAGCACCTTCTGTCACCAATGCAATAGTGTTTACAAATGGCTGGAAATGTGCATGTTAAAGGCGTGAGAGATATTTCGAAAAATTATAATTGTGTAATTTTTAAAAAACAAATGAATACAGCAAAATTAATTCTGTCATCTCAACCAGTGCAATTAGCACAATCTGTTGGAAAAGATTGAAGAAAAAAATTGGAGCCGTTTTTGAGAAAATTGCGGAATTTTGAGATCATTTCACAGAAAATGGTTGAGTTTTCGAGAAACTTTATATGACATTATTTAAAGCACAGGTTCTCAAATATGTGAACAAATTGCGGCTAGTATAAATATTAAGGACGTGAGAGACAAGTAAAAAATACGTTTTTGTAATTAAAAAAACAAAAGAATAGAGCAAACTCATGTTTATGTCATCTCATAGAGTACATTTAGCACTATCCCAACCAAACATTTATGTGTACTTTATATATTATTTTTACAAGAAAATAAAATAAAAAACGTTGAGCCAGTTAGGAGAAAAGATGGTTTAGACGCTAGTGGTGTTCACAGACGAGCGGACGGACGGTTTGCCGTCATTTGGTTTTGCGGTTTAAAGGGATTCTGGTTACACCACGCGTTACGTTTTTTTTCCTCAATTTAGGAACTGGATTTATTCACTTTGTCGCATCAGGGCCCTGCGATGAATTTTTTCTACCGAACATTCACCGTTTTTTCGCGCGGCATTACATAACTTTCCATATACCACGTACATTACTTCGTATAAACGTTGTGTACGGGAAAGTAAAAATTAGTATAAGGTGTCAGTGTTCCACAATAAATTGGCTTTCGGAAATTCGTCTCACCTGTGAAATAGTTGTTCTGTGGCATGTGCCCGTATTCCACTGGGCAACTCATTTGTGAAACTCTTTTTACTGAGTTTATTGACTACATTTAAGATTACTGGTGTTGTGCATGTGTCTAAAATGCGCGAGAAAAACATTTAAATCATTATGTACTAACTAGTTGCCTGAACCAAAAAAATGCTGAGCAAAACTACACAAAATGGTTTTCCAATACGTAGCACTCACACAGCTCAGAGTAACAAATGAAATACCGTTTAACACGACATTAAATGAAATAGTAACAAGACCAGTCTTGTTAATACTGCAATAACAGATATATACTCAAAAGTTCTTTACACACCACGAATATTTTTTAAAAAGTTGCAGTTTCATAACCATACCCTTGAACTACAATTAGAGTGGAATTAGTAACAAGTAGAGTGGAATTAGTAACAAAGCTGATTTTCTCAGAACATTGCTGTTTGCAGTGCCGCATTCCAATAATGGTTATATTCTCATTCATATCAGCACATTTGCAATAATTGATTTATCCTTCGGGGGGAATTTGTTTTTGATCATTGGATGCATAGAAACTGTAGTTGAAAGTAATGTTTTGGGTGTACTTGTTGTATTTAAAAAAGAGACATATTTCAATAATAGGTAATAATAGTTATTTATCTCGTGTGGCTAAAAGGGACTGTTGTGTGCAAATTGATTATTTGCAATAGCGCGAGTGCATGGTCTGTTAGCCATGTGTAATATTCGTTTTTTCCCTTTTCCAATCGCCATTCGAACATTTTGACCTATTTTTTAACGTGGACTAGAAGAATTAATAGTGTTGTTTTTACTTCTGTAGTAGGACATTTTTTGTTGGTTATATGAAAACCCATTTAATCTTCTTTGAACACATAAGCAAAAGATGATCGGATGAAATAATAATATTGTAATATTGCACAAAGTTTAAAATGTCTCTTTGCTGAAATGAAACTTGGCCGTCGCCTCCCTCGCGCAATGCAACACAGTGCCTATTATATCACTTGATATTGCGGAGGTAATCGAATTTTGCTGACGGTTCAATAAGCATACGTTGAGCAGAAAGACTTATGTGTACTTATGTTAACTTATTCTTTGCAAGTTCAATGTAATCACAATGAACAATGTATTACACATTTACGAATGAACAATCACCATTAAAGTTATAAATTTGGGTTAAATAATACTGCCGCTCCACCCACTTAGGATTTACGATTCATGCAATGATTCGTAATAGTTTTGTTTCGTGTCTGCGAGAACGTAATTTCTGTTACATATGGCTTGTACGGTTTGAGTTGCCAGCACCATGAAAATTCAAACCCTCAAGAAGTTTCGCTTGTTTTTTTTTTATTGTTGTTTCATTTTGCTGTTATTCCCGGAATGGAGTCGTAAACCTAATTTGTTGAACCCATGCGACCACATCGAACTAAAGGAAAAGCTGCTGAAAATGTAATAAAGTTCTACATATTCTCTCTACGGAAAATCGAAAACCTCCAGAACATTTCATATCGTTCAGTATTTATTGTTGAAGACTAATGAAACGAGAGATTTTGCAAATTCTGCAACAATACAATCTCTATTTACAGTAAATATAGTTAAACATGTTTCTGAAAATGTAATTAAAATTATTTACATTTACTAAAATATGTACATGTATGTTGGAGTGGACTATAGCAGGAAACTCTGCTAACCATCTTACAAGCGTCTACATCTAACAAACTTACAAGCGTAACGATGCTGACAGTTTATTATGAACACTGTAAACACTGATTGTTTCTGTGAAGGAACACTAGTTTCAAACAATGGCTAGACATTACATTACATTTTTGTACATTCACTAATATTTGCCTTTATAAACACTCAATATTCGAACTTACTAAGCTTTTTTGCTTCTCTAAGTTTAACCTTACGAAACATCTGATTTTGGTAGATCAATTACAACAAAACGACCAAGGCTAACTACATTCCAACTACACACTGTTGTTAATTTTGAAAACGACGCAGTGATAAATGAAGGCAACTTAGCATTGTTCATTTTAATTTTAAAATGATTTAATAACATAATTTAAAAATTTAGTGTTTATACCATAAAACTTGTTAATAAGAGCAATTAGTATTACACCTAGGACCCACTTTTTTCATTCAAATCAAACATTTCGAAATATGGTGGAGTAGAAAGCTCAAATTCCTCTCTAAACGAAAACCTTTTAAATAATCGGCGTTCATGCGCCGTTCAGTTTGGTTACTGGAAAAAAGACATTTCACAGCGATTTAGGTGAATATTTTGGCTTTCCTTCGAATCCAATTCATGATTCTCTGATCGGTCTTTTACCTTTACTGTCGTGTTGCACGTGAATAATTGCACATCGATACTTCGAAATTCTCTATTTTCTGGCGATGCTATTCAACGTCTGAAGGTCTTTTTTCTCTAGATTTAAATGCAGCGGTAGAATGGGCGGGCGTGACTAGTCGGTATAGATTCCCCGTTGAAAAGGGTCTTCGAATTCATTTCCTGCCTGGCTAACCAATCTGATTGCCGAGTGCCGCGATGCGTTACCTAGTTCCCAGGTATCCAGTTGAGCTTGAAATATCCTAGAGTACTCGTACACACTTCTGAGATACCATGCAGGAATCGCAGAATACGTTTAAGGAGACATGTAAAGGGCATCACTGTGTTCTTTATCCAGCCTACTCTACGTAGATGCCTACTAAATGGGACCTTACTAGAAGATTAAAAAATCTCTATGAATGTTTGCACGTAATTTTATTTTATTGTTTTATGATAAATCAGTTTAGGCATTTTGTAACTTTGTAACTTGTAATCTTTCGTACAAGTAGAAGATAGCTCTGTCGGGCGGTTTCGATCTTCCCAATTTCTAACTTATTTATTTTTTCTCGATTATTCGAATCTGAATAAGCCCAAGTATTTAATTATTCGATTTCTCATTTCCACCTCGAATTTGATGTCGAGGTTACGCTGTTGTTGCGCAATGTGTCAGTCAACCGACGTATTAGCGCGTGACTGGTGTGCAGACTCCATGACAGGTCTGCACACCAAGACGGCCAAGGTAATTCCAGATTGTCTCGTTAAGAAATGTCCGTCTCCTCGACGACGAATAGGATAAGATGAGTTAAGTGCCCATGTTGTAAAACAGCAATTCGCGTGTAGTAAAGTCGTTGGAATAAAAAAAATCATTGCATTTAACGCGTTTTCACGACGTACCTTTTCTTCTCTACTCCTTTATATTTCATTTTCTTGTTTTTTTATAAATTAGTTTGTGAGAATTCATTATACTTCGTGGAGGCGCAACTTGCCTAGCAAATCTCGTCGACGTGGTAATATTTCTTGTAATAGCTTCGCAGCCACTTTAAGCGCATTCCTAACTTCTTGTCCACATTTCTCGATCATTACGTTCAGATGGCAATTCCGCGTCGTCCATCAACAGGGAGCACCTGATGAGACCCCCCCCCTCCCCCGTCCCCAATGGTCACGATGGGAAGGGAATGCGTCGGCTTGTGTATAGCCTTAGCCATAGCCATAGTCTTCACTAACAACCACAATTAATGCTCTTGTAAGAATATTAATTGTTAATGAAAGTAAAACGTAAGTCATGGGTACTTGATGGAAAATTCGTAAAATTTTCAGTCTTTCATAACGAGGCATTAATTTCTAGCCTTAGTTCGCAAGTCTTAGAGATTGATTCTTTGTTTAGTTAGGAAATGTATCTCCCTCTCACATTCCCCTCCTATCTCTTCTTTGTTCTCTATGTCTGTCATATATGATTCCCATTCTTTTCAACCTTTCTTCAGAACGTGTTATGAGAGTTACGTCAAGAAAACTGACATGTTTCTGGAGAAAAATTTCAGCTAGGCAACAGCCGAACTGCCCAGACGCTAACATTCTATTCCGATATACTTTAGGAGCTTAGTTCCTTTGTGTATTCCAGTCGGAATTGGAGAAACGTCTTTAGTGCTGTCTTTATTACGTAAACATTGCCTCCCTTGCCAACTGCGCTCGCTCCGAAGAACGTGCGGGATGTCCTTTCTATGGAACGGGTGCGGGAGACGGCGTCGGCGTCTGCTGCAGCTGCATCCGGCCCCGCCCGCAGCAAAACAGCGCCACTGCAGAATCCCCGCCCCGCCCACCCCGCTTCCTTCCTCTTTTGTCGCGTGACGGATGCGCTCGCCGTGACAGCGTCGCCGAGGTCAGGTCCTGAGCGATTTGCAAGTGCGACGCCGCCGCCGCGCGTGCTCCCGGCTGCTCGCGACGTCTTATCGTGGCGCAGAAATCGTTTGAGGAGGCATGTAAAGGATGTCCCCCAGCGCCTTGACACACAATACCTTCTGGGACCGGGGATCAGAAGAAAAGGGTTTCTTTTTCATTTGTCTGCCTCGACGTTTGCGTCACTCTGCGACTAAACCACTCAGGTGGGACAAGCCCAGCTCAGGGCTCCTCTTCTCCTGCCTCACCTGCGAAATACCAAGAACCGTCTGGCCTATCCAGTATAGATAATCTCAAACTACCCAAAGTAGTCTGAAGGCATTTTGAGTTCCCGTTAGCGCCATGCCGTATTCTTTAGATTCATAGCATGACACATCGTCCATATAATTACCGAGAAAGGCCAACGGATGAGGGCAGAATAAGCATTCCAGGGTGATAATAGGACTGGAAACAACTCCCCCCACGAATCAATTTTATGTAAAATCATTCATATCTTGCGGGGGTTTCAAACGCACAGCTTTGGTGTATCGCATATCTGGACGCTCCTGCATCATTCCAGCTTCCGAAATCAACAATATTACCTTACAATCAACTTCAAAGCCTGACGCTTGCAAGCAATCTCGGGAAGCGCTCCTGTGACATCATAGCAGGAAGAGTTGCATTTCTCTCGGAGGGTTTGCTAGGAAGTATTTGTGTCTGTCTCAGATCTTTGGCTTATTAGTTTCTAGAGTCGACTTATGAAGTATTACATGAAGCTCGTGATCGTGGACCGATATGTAGATCATTCTGATCTTTTGAAATTGGAACTGCAGCTTTCAGGATTAGTGCTGCGAGGATGCCACGACATGCATCCTGCAGCGGCTTCATTAATTTTTGAATCTCATCCGTTACATTTTTGCTTCGTGGGTTCGTAGGCTTCCACGGCCGGAGTCAATGTATTCTTGGCTATCCGCAACGCCGTTGAAGGCGCGACAAGTGCGAGTGTTTGCTCGCTGCGCCCGTCCTCTGCCCTGCGCCTGGGCCGCTGGCCGTGGAGGTCGACGCGAGGGCGCTGCGTCCCGCCCCTGAACTGCGCCGACTAGCCACGCGGCTATTTGCGGACGGCGCGACGCGGCGCGACGCGACGCGGGGCGGACGCGGGGCGGATGCGGGGCGAACTCGGCGTCGGGGTCGCACTGCGCACCACCCGCGATCCTTCTGGCACGTAATCCACTCTACGCGGATCGTAATGACGTTATTAGCCATCACCGAAAGATGCCGTGGCTGTCCTCCCCCAACAAGCTTGCCACTTGGAACGGACTTGCTTTGTTTCGACGGGTAGTTTCGTGGCCAGGATACATGATCTCATGAAGTCCATTCTGAAGCGCCCGTCGAATACTGGTGTCTTAGAACAAATGTTACAAATTTCTAGGTCATTTCATCAAGCACTGGTACACGAAATATTTGGCTGCGTTAAAATATGAACTGCCTGACACAAATGAATAGTGTGTTGTCTATCAATCAGGGGTCAATATCACATGGTATCTTCGTTATATGAAATGTTCTATCACATGTTTATGGGCAAAAGGGGGGGGAAATATCTTTGATCCCCCACATGTCTTTTTAAGTATGTAACATCTTTTGTTAGACATCTTGGATTACAGGTGTGGGGCACGCGATACGTGCATTTCACCGGGGCTCAGACTATATTTTCAGGATAGGTACACGTTGCTTTTGTATAGGGGATTCAGCTTTTCAATGCTAATTCCATTTTTGTACCCCATGGTTGTAAGCCCTGGGAAAAGGGATGAAAGGATGATGATGAATAATGAAATATACACACTGAACGTACTGAGACATACAATACGACCATGTCCGAGGCGGGACTCGAACCCGCGATCTTTTGGTTCGAAACCGCCACTTCATTACTGTCTCAGCGACTCGGCCCTCGGGTCAGCATATTATTCTTATTATTATTACTTTTATTATTAATCGTCTAACACTAACACTGTAAGTGTAAACAGAATGTTTTCAGACTGCATTTCGTGTTCAATATTCACAAAATGCTTCGCATTTTCCCATTGACAACTGCATTTCATCTGTAGAAATCGACTACCAGAAGACACGACTGAAAAAAATCCGTTTTCGCTGAGATGTGATAAACATTTATTTGTTTAATCCTAGAGTTTTCTTTTTTTACGTATTAGGCCTGGGCGTATTAGTGTGTAGACGCTTTTTTTGTGCACTCGTGTAAATGTATTTGTTTTCAACAGTCTGTATTTTATGTACCGTTGCGCTGTTCTTGCAAGTCGTCCAATGAATGGCCGGAACCAACTTTATACGGGACGTAGTCTACCTATTATGTACTAAAGTGGCTGCTGCGACAAGTCATCGTTGAAACGAGCGAATTTGTGCGTTTAGAGCTCTCCTTTACGGCTGGTGCTGTAAAGCTGCAAATGGCCCCGCCCCGGAGAGCTGATCTCCGCCCCCCGCCACCCCGCCCACCGTCTCCAAAGCTCCACGCTGCTCCGCCTCGCCCGCTTGGCTCTGCTCGCGCTGTCCGCTGGCCATCGCTCTTCCTCGTTCCTCGGCGCCGATCTGTATGCAGCTCGAGAGGAACGCGCCGCTTCATCAGCGACACGCGCTGTCGCAACCGCCAGACGCCTTTTTATTCCTCCCTGTGGCTCGTCGGCGCTCCGAGACGCGGCGAGGCGCTTCGAACCCATTAATGACTTGCCTCCTCCGTTTGGGGATCCACGCAACTGGGGTTCGTATTAAGAACGCCGGAGCACTTCGAATTGTAATGATTTTCTTGAATTGAGGTAAACTCATCCATAATCTTTCATTTAAACCAATCTCGGGGGCCTAGATTGTTCTGATAAATATCTGTAGCTGCGGTTGACATGAAGAGAATGCTATGGAGCAAATATATTGAATATATATTATACATTTTCCGTCCTGTTGAACTGAACAGAAATGTACAAGTCGGGTTGAACGTTTTGTGCTGAAAACAGCTCTTTTTATTTTCTCGCCAGTCTATGTCTTCCATACCACGTGAGGAGAGAAAGTAAAATTAATGAACGAAACTAAATCTAAACAACAGCACATACTTTCTTCCGTTATTTGTGACGGCTATGCAATACACGAACCTGGATTTGTTTTACTTTCTCGCTACGGAGTCGGGAGAAAGATACGTAATGCTGTGTGAAAAAACGGCTAATTGTTGGCAGAAAAACTCTTATAACGGAAAAGCCCTGGTAACGAAAAATTGCAAGGTAAATCCAGGTGCTAAATTTAGAAAAAATCGTACCCGTAGGTGTTGCCAGAATCTGTTTTGTGGGGATACCGAATGACGGCAAAACGTCCGTCCGTCCGACCGACCGTCCGTCTGCGAACAACGCTAGCGGCTAAACCGCTATTTTATCCAAAATATATTCCCCAATCGACCTGGCTATGTTGCGGCCACTGGAATTTTTATTTTGAGGGGTATTTTTTGCGTGAAACCCCTGGGACATTTTCAAAATTAAAAAAAAATCCTCCGTCGCTTTGTATTAAATTTTATTGTTGAATAGTGTGAAAGAGAATGGTACAGGTCTCATTTTCGTTAAAAACTCTGATTTTTTTGATAATTGCAAAAATTTAAAAAAATGTAGTCTTTGTACAACTACAATTATGAAGAAAGCGTGTTTTTCCCTTGATTTTGAGATTTTTATGTAGAAATTGCATTAATCTCAAGCGGGATAGAGCAAAAGACATTTTTAAAATGGAGCATGCCCAATTTTCGGCAAACAAAACAATATAACAAAATATTCACCTTTCAAAGTGCAATGTTGATGATAAAGGTGTTTTCCAGCATATTTCATGTATTATTTCATGTTTTATTTTATGTATTTCTGTATTATTTCATGTAGTATTTCTGTATTATTTTTAAATAAGGTCATGTACATTTTTTTAAAACTAGTTGTTTTTGCGTAATGTTTGTTGGAGGTAAGGGTAATTTTCAATATCTTGTGTGAAACAACTCCACATTTTCTCTCAACAAAATACTTTTATCAAAATTTTATTTTCGCTGAACTATGTACATTTTCATATTCTTTGGTGCTATCATTAATTTGAATAAACTAATTATTTGAGTAAATTAATTACTTTTAACGCATCGGAATCCATGTTTCGTGGGTCCATGATACCAAAAAAACTTTTAACGACAAACCATGTCCTTCAATGGTCAAAGCTATCACCTAAACCGTATAGAAGGTTTTCTCGAAAATTGATATTACTGTATATGAATCCCTGCGAGTTTGAAATAGATATATTGATTTTTGAGCGTACTTTACATGAAGCCTCGATATTTTCAAAAACGGCTCCAAACTTTTTGTTTAATTTTTCCCTCTGACATATTAAAAGACAGCTTGAAAAAAATGCCGGAAACTTTTCGATTTTTTTGGCGTCTTCCTACATTTACAATATTGTAATATTAAGATTTGTCCTTAATAAAATGTGCCCTTCAAAAACATCTTGAAATACGTTCATATAGATGCAATTTTTTCGAAATTGTGAGTCGCTTTCCCGCAATTTTGCGTGAATGATAGGCCATTTTTAACAATTATTTTCTTAAAAAAAAGTTATATTTTTTTAATTATATTTTTTCCTTGTATTTAGGTTAAAACTGGTGCTGACTCTTTTTTTGCCAACTCTCTATTTTCGAAAATGTAGAAAATTAACTTTGGTAAAGTACAATGTTGATGTTACAGATTTTTTTTTCTTAAATAAAAGTCCAGTCCATAATATAGTCTTGGTCAGGCAGCAGTGAGCAATTAAACCACGAATAAACCACTAATGTAAGAGATGCAAGGTAGTAAATAAGTGCCTTGCAGTGTGAATGTGGCTGTGAGAGTAGAGTTTGCGTTTGTGCGGTTGGCGTGGCGAGGCGAGGCGAGACTCCGGTCAATGGGCGAGGCGGGGCCGCGTGGGCGTGGGCGAGGGCGAGGGCGTGATGGAGAGATGCAGACGCGGCGCGGCCTTCACGGTCGGGTTTCTTTGTGCGCGGGCGGCACGGCGCGCAAGGCGTGGGATTGGAATCGCGGCCTGCTGCGCGTTGCCGGGTGGGCGGAGAGTCTATTCCGAGAGAGACGGTGCGCGCGGCCGCCCACGCTTCACCCCCTCTCGCCACCACCGAAGCAAAATCTTTCCACAATTAAAACTTTGTAGGAAAAGGAAGAAATAAAATTCGTTGTTCCTCAATTGACGTTACTTTCTCGTCCTTACAATGGGAAAGTGTTGTAATCGCGTGACAAATCGGCGATTTGTCGACACAAACACTGTTTATTGGGCCCTAATAACAAAGATGCGCAGTAAATTATTTCCTTTTACATATTGAGTGGTTAAAATCCACGTTTTGTAGGACTTTTGTACCGAAGAATCTAGTGACTTTGCCCTTGGAAAATTTAGAGAACGCTTAAAAACCGGCTTGCAGTTCGCCCTTAGGAAGGGCTCGATTGACGGCCGAAACGTTGGTAACTTTGCTTAGGACGCGGCGACTCCCGAAGATTCAAGTAGATGTGTAAACGGTAAGATGTGAATGCCGAATCTCGGAGCGGAGAATAAATTACTAGTTGGAAACACTTTTTCAGATTCATTTAGTATTATAATATTGTCTAGCCGTTACAAATACGTATGTGCTGTAGTAGTACTATTAGTTGTGATTTTAGCCCAATGTCGCTTCTGCCGGATTGTTCGCGAGCCGTTCGAAGGGAATCATGAAAAGATCTTAAATTACATAACACACATGGTGTTTAGTCTTTCAGGTCACAATCACGGGGCCAAATACGTATGGTATAATCAAGCCCTGAAGTCCCTTGTTGGTCGTTTGATAAACCAATATAAATGATATAAATTGAAATACTTGATAGTAATTTATATTATTTATATTGGCTCATCACAGTCGTTAAAGGCTGTCATCGTGAAGCTCATCCCCGTGGCTGGCGCTGCCGAAAGGGGGATGACTAGGGGGCATCTCGTTTAGAGGACCGCTGGGGTAGGATGTTATAAAGCTGTTTACATTGGCAAACCTCTCATCCATTCATGCTACATAAGTCAGTAACAATCCCACGGTTCCCAAGTGACACGAAAAGCCTAGTCAAGAGGCGACTTGATGGACTGAACCCTTGAAACATGCTGTTCGGCTCCCTCTACCTCCCGGATTACCGCCCACCTTACATTTTTCCCACAGACGCCTTTGCCTTAACCATTTCCACCTGTCCCCCGTGTTCTCTCCTTGCAGCCGGCTTAGGCAGTCGGTCTGGACTGACCTGCGCAACCACAGCCCAACCTCCGCATGGTGTTCGTTTTTCTTTCTTTCTTTCTTTTTTTTTTTTTTTAATCTGACAAAGATTAAATGCAATCTCGGCACCACAAGATTTTACGTCACTACCTTAAGTGTCAATAATGCAGAGACGTTTCCCAACCATCAGAATTGAAAATGTCGGAAGATGAAGATCTGGATATAATAAAAAAGTCTGAGAATTTTACTGAAGCACTTTGGAAAAATATATAATTACATAATAATGAAATTGAATGCAAAATAATTAAACGGTGATACAAATATAACATTGTTCCAATTTTTTGTTCGTTACATATTTTTAACTAATTCAACATTTCGAACGATTATCAAATACCTAATATTTATTCGCTGCTAATTTCATGACTCCGTAAACTGAATATAATTCCAGTGCTGGAGTAGTCTGCTAATTTTGTAGCCTTTTTATTGCCTTTTAAGCCTGCTTATTTAAAAGCCCAGTATTACGTATCACCGACCAACTTGCTGTGACATATGGTTATGCGATACGATAGTATCGCAGATAATTGATTTGTTTACTTTTCATTCAATCCCCAAAGTTTCGAAAATATCTGGACTTACGGGAGGTGTACTGCCCTTGCCTATGTAGCTTCCCCTATCCCAATTGCTTGTTATCCCAAGCATGAACTTGAGACGGTATATAAGGTACTTGCAGTAAGTGGCGCACTGGACTCGCGTGTGGAAATGCGCGAGGCGTCTGTCGTGCGGGAAGGAAGAGGCTGGTCACCCCTGAGATACTACAAAGAAAACGTCGGCCGCGGCTGTCTTATCGCGATGGGGCACCGGGGACTGCGATGCGCTGCGCCAAGATGGTCGATCTGGCTTTCTCTGGCGACTCGGCCGCTCTGGATAAGGCAATCCGCGGCGCCCGGCCCCGCACCCGTCCGCCTCCCCCACCTCCGCCCCCGCCCAATCCCGGCGCTTTCTCCGGGTCAACGCTCACGCTGTGCTCCTTTTCTGCTTCGCAGGCGGATTTAGAGCTGCTTCCAATCCCACTCAGCGTTCATACCTAATTATATCAGTTATTAATTTAGGCAATATTGAGTCTCCTCCGACCACTCACGTGCGCACAGACGGCCTAACTCCCTGAAAATTTCGAGACGGGTCCTGTAGTCCGACGTAATAAAACATTTATGTCCGTAAATATAACCAATTCGTTATTTTTTCCCGTTTCGAAGCCCACAATTTGAAGAATGGAAACAAAGCATTTGGGAACGAGGCTCTCCAAAACATTTGGCAACGCTTATATTCAACCATTGCAATTATTTCATTCTCCAAGTATTATATTTTATTTATTCGCTACTAAAACAAGTTATTTGTAAAGAAAAATGTTTAATAGAAAAGGGGCCCTAGTGGGGTACAGAGTTGCCCAGAAATATAAATGCTTCCTTCTTTTAGCCTGCGCACGCTTATCCCTCCGTCAGACTAATTGTGAGCGATTCAGAAACATAGTAATAGGATAAAATCCACTATTAATGCATCGAATGGGGTCCGTAATTATTTCACGTAATTTATCATTCATGTCCTGAAATCAATAGTAATGGATAGCCGAGGTGTATCGCGGAATCTGTTTTAAAGAAACAGTAAAACACCTAAAAGCGTAGCTTACATCAGGGATATTAAAATGATATAGCAAAGGATATAGAATGGCGTCAAGCATAAATAATTTTCTAAAATTCAACTAATGAGAAACCACAGCCGCAAACGTCTGAATCTCTTCTTAGGAGAGATTGGTGTCTCATTCATGAACAAAATTAATTAAAGCTTTAATCCACGAGCAAAATTTTAAAGATATTGTCTTATGGACATGTGGTTGCTTTGATGTGTAGAATTACAGGGTTTCTCCTATCAATAGCATGCAAATTCCAGAGTAGTACCTTAACAAACGAGTGCGTTCTCCCTTCATCTTTTTTGCGTCTTCTCCCGTACAGATACGTGCATTGCACTGCCTGCAGTACCGCAGACGTCAGGAAACCAGTCGGGTATTTTGAGCTTGTCTCCGCTGGGGGGGGGGTGCCACGCTGGGGGAGACGAGTGAAGGGTAAATCAGCAAGCCGATGTGTAGTATGATAACGCCTGATCTTACGCTCCAGCGGACGAGGAACACCGCCACCTCCCAACAAGCAGTACACTCGCGGGACTAGGGAACAAATAGTTAATGCGCCTGGAAAGAAGAAATAGTTATTCGAGCGTAAAGGCCCCGCAGAGCGAGCCAACCGGTGAGGCCGCGGTTTGATCTCGGCAGGTGGAAGAAATTGACTTGTTTCACATCGGTGAGTTAGTGGGGCCTGTCGGAATTGAATTCGAAAGCTTACTGCTGATTGGTTTCCGAGGTCATCGATCACTTCCAGACGCCTAGATAATGTGTCTGGTCTTTCCCTTCCCACCATCACCTGCCCCGATCCTGACTGGGACGCCGAGGCAAGTAGTACGTCCTGACGTAGAGCGACAAGGATGCGTTGCAGACTTGTGCGCACTAACCGTAGAAACAATAAACATCATGACGGTACGTGGTCGAATTATTTTCTCTTAACGACGTTTCGAGTGGCAGTGTCGAGCGAGTGGCAATAATTGGAGATACGATGTGTGAAGAGGCCTCACTTCAGAATCAAATGCATCCTACGGCAACACCGCGCCGGCCGACATCCCTCAGTAGGAGCCTGCTGTGATTTTCAAGCCCCGAACCCACGTTCCCAATATTATTTTTTAAATAATAATACAAATATAGTGAAAAAATAAAATCAGTAGAGGAAAGTAAAAAAAATATTTTTTTTCTGACATTTATCTTTCTGAATGTATGGAAGCTACACAAGTTTAACGTCAATATACCAGGGACTTCAGAATTCGAGCTGTAATGTAATCACATTTTTTCGACACAGGAATAGAATTTATCGAACTAGATCACTTTCTGGAGAAACGTTGTTTATGCGAACTGCTTTCACTAGAAACGTGATGAATCATCCTATAAACGTTGGGATAAGGAGACGCTCAGCATCACCCTACGGATCATACGCAGTCCTGCCAGCGCACAATCCGACGGGCGAGCGACAAACTAACCATCCTCGATGGCCTTTTTCCCTCGAACCGAAGGAGGCTGTCTCCAAAAACACGCAAGTGGGCGACATTGCCTCACGCCACCGCGATTATCTTAAAAAGGGGAACAAGGAGGTGGAAAGGAAGCAGTGACTAGTCGCGTGGCAGGAAACAAAGTTTCTTGTGATGAAATCCGTAGAGTGAAGGTGGGGATTGAAATGTAGCGCCCCACATTTGACGAGGACGGTGATGGACCGCCAAGCACAACTCGCCCCC
>BOPP01000290.1:783266-794571 GCA_017312745.1 Gryllus bimaculatus | reverse complement strand
CGCCGACAGCCTCAAGGCCCAGGGGTGCCGCTTCTCCCCAGCGAACGCTCAGCGCCCGTGTAATGAACAGTTTATTTTAGTAGCGTGTTTATTCGAAAACGCCGGGGTTTCCGGTGCGGGCGCCTCAAGGGGCCGATTGACGGCGGTCGCGGAGCGGCTCCAGTGCTCGCCCGCCTGCCAGCGAGCCAGCCGGCCACGTGGAAGGGCAAGCGCGCTGAATGCTGCGGTCACGGACCGTTTATTTTTACGCCGCGTAAATCTACGACGAATTCCAATGACGTCACCCGCCGCCGCTGGAGGGCAATTAGCGACGATGCGCGTTTATTATGGCGACTGGCGCCGCCAACACACCTTCCTCACCCCGCCCCGCCCTCCTTTCCTGTCACCTGACGACCCCACACCCGCACCCTCTTCCAAGGTCACGGGGCGCCGCCGCTCGTCAGCTGACACCGAGAGGAAGAGACACGCGCGCGCGCAACAGACACAGGACGTCTGTCGCGTTGAGGTGGCGGATAGGCGAGGAGAAGGCGCCGATGGGCGTGTGCGCGCGCCGCCGTTGTAACCAGACGGAGGCGCTCCTTTGTGCTCTTTCTGGAGGCGGCAGCTGTGCCTCTGGGCGCGCGCGGCCTTTTCCCGGGCGGGGCGCAGCCGCATAGCAGCGGGATTGACACTCGTTGGAGAGTGTCAGCCAGCGCGCCACCCGCCCGCCTCCCTGCCTCCCAGCACAGCGCGTGCAGCCCGGCCTCTGAGCGCCGGTCAATAAATATTAATAATCCAATCAATCTAAATGAGCAAAACCGAGAAACTGGCGACGTCATCGAGCTTGTGCAAACTATAACGGAAAGTTCATTCGTGGCGTGTTTGAAAGACAATCTAAACTTTCCGAGGCGTTTCGCAGACGTCGGATCAACAAACCAGCGCCATGTGCAGGGAAGAAGAATTGGGAAACTGGGAGACGCCATCGCGTGGTTCGCGTAGAGAGGGAGAGTGTCGGTGCGGAGCTGATGGAATGAAGCGGTGATTGAACTGCTGAAGAAGCGAGAATCTTCACTCCCACCGCCGTTGACGATTGCCAGAAACCCGTGTACACTCAGTCGCCTTGCAGCTTCTTGGCTTGTGCTTTGGGCGCCCCCATTCACGCATTTAGCACAGTGGGAGACAGAGGCCCAAAAGAGGGTTTTTTTTTCTTAAACGCCCGAAAAAAAAGAGATTTTCAAAATTGTATTTTTTGTGATGACGAGACGACGCTTGTTAGAGACTTGTACAGTAAATATTGCCGCAGGCCATTACATTACGGATGGATAATTCTTACGTTTCTTTGATAAAACAAATTCACATCATTATAAAGCGATAGAATCAATCTCCATACATCCTTGATTGTAAATAAACGGTTCAGAATTCACAAACAATATACTCAATAATACACAAATACATTACGTTGCGTAAAATTGAGTTTAACTTTATTAATCTTGAACCTAGAATGTTGACATAAATAATTCGCTGTTCACAAAATTAGGCCTGTGGACTAGTGATGGTAACGGCTAGGCTATTTAAACATTTAAAAAAATGTGAATAAAAACGTCAACTTTAATTATAATATGTCAATGCCAACAGCACATCACTTGCAGATCATTATTTTACAACCCATCTTTCGCTGAATCTTATTTTAGTGGAGGTCTCGTAGCTCTCGCAAAGGATCCACAGTCTCTCAAACCGGTCCGGTTCCCTACACCTGTTGGACTCTCAAGAAGGCGGACAGTGCAGCTGTGTTTTAACACAAATAATGTTACAGCGAGCGCTCTGGCACGGCCCAGAACGTTCATCGTGAATACAATGTGGCAACATGGCCGTGGCTTCTCGAGTTAACGAGCCGCCTCTCCGGAAAATAAATCACTTGCGAAGGATCAGGAAGGGTTGCACACTTATTTTCCTGATGATCGTGAAAACAGTTTTATAACTAGTAGTACTACAGAGTGGCACAGACCTTCCGGTACTAGCTCGTGTTTGATCTCTTTAGTCTGGATTAGCATTTCGGATTTGCCCCTCCCTCATCCGAACTACCATCTCAATTGCTCGGTCTCCTAATGGCAAAACTAAATTTTTAAGAATATTACAGATGAGCAATACACGCTCCTATGTGCAAATTTTCGTTGAAAAAATTGGAGCCGTTTTCGAGAATATGTCGTTTGAGCATTTCGGAAAATACTCAATTTGAGCTCGTTTTCACGAAAATCTGTTTGATTTGGAAATATTTTTCAAAAATTACTTAAGTGTAATTTTTTACTTTCTCCCCCTTACTCCATAACACGAGAAAGCATTGTAATAGTCCGCCGGAAAACGCCGAATTTTCGACAGTAATACTATTATTGCCGGGCACTGGCAACAAAAAATTGGATAAATCTTGTTCCTATATACAGTAAATTACTTCCTTTCACACGTTGTGTAGTCATAATTAGTGATGCGACATCAACCAGAGGTAGTGATGCGTATACAACGACGAAAAACTCGACGTTTTTGAACATCCATCTTTTCAGACTGGATTACTATCATCAAACATTAAATTCGTCTGCAATAACATTTAATTTGACAGTATGCGTCTTTATCATTTCGCCGAATAAGGGTATGATAAGAAGGTATGACGATTCGCCCCCAGCGTTCTTGTTGGCCATATCTCAATGTGCGAAATGAATTAAAAGAAGAATTACAATGGCATAGAGATCATCTCGGGCTAGCGAGTTTGGTCGTTGTAGGTAGCGCAACCCATTCCTTTGGTTCCAACACATGAATAAAAGTGTCACTATCTGTTATTATTTCATATTTTAACTTTTACAGTATTGTGATCATGGATTTTTTCGTTCAGAAACAAAACATCGCAAAAGAAGAAACATCGATCACAAAACATTGGTGTTAATACATCGATGTTTCAAACATCAATTGTTTCTACAAAAACATCGACGTTTTGAAAATATCAACATTGACGTCGCATTCCTAGCCAGAATTCATGTTTAATGTGTCCTTAATGCCGAAAAAGTCCATGTCCCACTGTCTGTGTGACTGTTTTCACGCTAGCGCCTAAACCGTTCAGCTGATTGTTTCCAAAATTGATATTCTGCGATCGATTTAAATAAACTCGAGGCCATCTGAGTTTGAAACTTTTTTTTTTTTTAATTTTTGGATACTTTCGATGAAGCCTCAACATTTAGGTAACTAAAACGCTTACAAGTACGGTGTAGTTCTCGTTTTCGTTTAAATCTTTGATTTTTCGAAAATTGCAAAAGTCAAAATATTTCGGCATCTTTCTACAACTAAAATATTGAAGATATATTTTTTTCTTTTAATGAAATCTGTTCTTGAAATAAGGTTAGGTAAAAGTTTTTGAAAATATGCGTAGTTTTTGTGGAATTTTTTCTCAAAAACGGCTCTAAATATTTTCTTTAAATATTGCTCTTATATCTTCGTTAAGGCGGTAAGTTAGTGGTGCTTTCGACTCATGTCCGGCAAACTCTCTATATTTTCGAAAATTGTCGAAAGTTAACATTTCAAAACTACAAAATTGGAGATAAAGATTTGTAGCCTTAAACACAATCTGTTCAAAAAAATGTTTAAAAACGCTCATGTGGAATGTTTTGAGAAAACGAGTCGTTTGTGCTTGAAATTAATAGTTTATAAAAAACACATTTTCTCAAAACCCACTTAATTTTTTTTTCTTTAACCTTTTCCGCGGATACAAGAGACGCTTAAAAGAATGTCGCAGGTCTCATTTTGTTTAAACTCTCTGGATTTTGAAAATTGCAAATTTCAAAATTCGGAAAAAATGTACTGTTGCATAACTACTAAAAAAAAGTGACTACATTAAAAAGCGATTGGTGTCATGTTATGTTAATGGCTCTCTGGTCATGTTATTCAGTGATTTTAGAACTATACGAAGAAAATTAAAAGAAGAAAAAAATTGAAGATAAAAAATGGATGTTTTTGAACAAAAATGTTGTTCTAGCATTTCTAAAAATGCTTTATTTTGAACTCATTTATATAGAAAAGTTTTGCGTTCTAAGAAACTTAAGACGACATGAGAAGCACGTGCTCTCACAAGTGCTATAATATATGTATGCAAATCATCAATAATTTAAATATTAAGGGCGTGAGAGGGATATAAAAATAGTTTTGTATATTTTTTTAATACCAAAAGAATACAGCAATGTGGAATGTTTGTCATTTTATAGAGTGCATTTAGCCCTATTCCTACAAAAATTGGAAGAAAAATTTCATGGAAGGAATTTTTAGAACAGAAAACCTTGATTATCGCGTTTTTTGTTTGTTTGTTGTTTTGTTGTTGTTTTTTGTTTGTTTGATTTGTGTGTGTGTGTGTGTGTGTGTGTGTGTGTGTGTTTCTGTTTTGGAAATGTAACAGCCTAGTTCGTGACGACCTGTATATGATCTGAATCATCCTCAATGACGGACTGAGACCAAACTTTGATTGAGACTTTTCTGCTTAAAGTAAACTACTTTTTTGTATTCCGTCATTATAAAAGACCTTTCTTGTTACAAGAAATCTTTCATAAAATGACATCTTAAGGCACAGATTATGACACACTTGCTGTTTATGGACTAAAAATTGTGTCATATCTCTACAGTATTCATTTATGGAATAGTGTAAACCCAGCACAATAAATTTTACCGTACAATTGGCAAGTTATGATGGGTTTTGTGGATTAGATAGGTTCTGTTATCCAATCGAGAGCATCAATATTTGAAATTGAAGCTTCCGATTAGATAAATGCGCTCCCTCTCCTAACTCTCTAAGCAGAGATGCATAACATCACGGCGCCAAGCACCTAACCGCTTGGCGTCGTGATGTTATTTGATGTTATTGAATCATTCAGCATGGTGAACGTTAACATAAGACAAACCGCAGCAAGATATTAAGAAATAGGCTTTTCATTCAACAGAAACGAACGCGGTTCACGGTCGCGGTCATGGTGAATAGTACGCCTGTGTTTGTGTTAAAAGTACATGTTTATGTTCTGCCGTCTGCTTCGACGTGTTCATTGCGAAAGGCCCTCTAAGACCGAGTGCGCGCGCGACGGGGCAACAGCAGCTTCGGGAGCAATCAAGCGATTATTCAGCGGCCGAGAGGAGCTGCTGTTTACGGCGGGTAATTTTTGTGTTGCGGTAACAGTTGCCGTCTTTACGTACTCGAGTTAAATACTCGACTGACCGTAAGTACACCTTAGATGAACAAGAGGCCTATTTTCCGCCCTCTTACATCGACGAAAGAGTGGATGATGTTCTTGAGAGGTCGCTTCTGAAAAGAATTCGTGTAGCCTACTCTTTCGATATTGTTGTTCATTCCCGCCCGCCCGTCCGTCTGTCCGTGCATTCATTCATCACCAACGCGCCTGCTGTTGAGTGGCCCGGGAAGGGGGGAGGGGGGGCTAGTGATGGTGATGCGATTTGCCGCGGCGGGGGCGGCGCCGATGACCCAGATGCCTCGTTGCTAGGGCGTGCAGCTCCCGAAGGGGGCGTGGCGCAAGGCGGCCCACCCGCGCGCACGCGCCCGGGGAAAGGTGTCTTCTTGCGCGGTAGAGCCGGGACCGGAGACCTTCTGGTATTGTGATTGACCTCCCTGGGCGAGAGCCGAGCAATCTGGAAGGGCAAGCACGCTCCCTACTCAGTGTTACGAAACATGAACTTGTGACCCGCAACAGTATATGCGCCAGGAGATGCCCGCGACAGTTGGTGTCTCCAAAAACTTCAGCTGCCGTTGTTTTCCATTTACCCAACGTCGCTGTCCGTATTCTAGAACCACCGTTAAATGTTCTTAAATACCTTCCCCAAGATTTTGCCACACTTCTAATTTCTTGAAGACGTCACTGTTGAGGTATTTAAACCAAAATATCACTTGAAATATCTCGAACTAAATCCAGGCATCCATTTCTTAGAAACCCGAGTCAGTCTCTCCCAAACAACTTGCGTCCGTAGTAACCGACGCAACACCCCTCAATCGTCTCTTTCTTAAGAGTTGATACATTCGTATCACGTTTTGTATGTGAATATGTCTCTGTGAAGGCACAAAAGTATCGGTGCTGCTCATTCGCGGCCTAGAGTAGGGGGAGCGCTCTGCGCGCCATTTTCTAGAAATTTAGGTATGTTTCTTTTGATGAGATATATAAGCTATTACAGAAAAGAGCTAAAAAATATGTAGGAAAGGGCAGCTACCTATTAATAGCAAGTAATCGCTGTTTGCGAAACAATTGAACTTTCAAAACATTACACAACTTTCGGACACACGCTGTTTGAATTGTACAACCATGCAGAAGTTTGCTACAGGCTTTGTGCGATCGTATTTTGTGTTTCAGTTTTCGTTGTATAGTATGCTCTACTAGTAGTACACGTAGTTACTCTCTTCCACTGAAATGTGATAAACAATGCGTTCAAGATATTTATTAGAATCGTGGCTTCTGTCACAACTTCATTAGAGAAAGACTTGTATGATTATGACGCAGAATGTATTTTAGTCAAAAAACAACAATAGTAAAATGGATTAATGTGACGCCAACATTCCAACTATTGTTCTCCATGGTAATAAATTAAATGTAATGCAAGTTGTCAATTTGTTGTTTATTTCCTAGTTTTTTGTTGCAGTATATACAACATACCTTATCTATTCAAAAATATTGTATCTATGTTTTAATAAAAAATATTTAGAAACTATGTGACGTACTCGTATGGGGGAGAAAGTAAAAAAAGCGCTATTTTTTTCGAGTTCCAGAATCCTTTCCTAACATTTGAACTACAAATATTTGAAAGATGAATAAAAGTTTAAAAAAACAATATAATAATAATAATAATAATAATAATAATAATAATAATAATAATAATAATAATAATAATAGTTTTAAAAAGCGCGAGATTAGCAGAATTTTAAAAACTAGACATTTTGTAATTTGTTCGTAAAAACCGCTTCTAGTGGGAGCTGTACTCGGGTAACCAGGCCCCCTTGCAGAGGGCGCGCCCCGATTTCGTTATGGGGGACGATATTATTCGTTCTCGATAATGGCATAAGTAGTATTCTCAGACGTAGGGTCTCGGCGCCGAGGACGATCGAACTGCCATGTGCCCGGCTGTATTGAGCGGCTTGCGCCCCAGCCTTTTCTGGCACCAGCCGAGCTCGGCTCGGACAAACCTAAATCGCCGCCCTGTGCATGCCCAGAACCAGGTCCACGGAGCCACCCAGGACGTGCTATACTGGACCCGGAAGAGAGCTCCACTGCAGGGTGCATGCTTTTATCTCTCAACGCTGCTTCCTTTTACTTCTGGAAAACAAAGCTCTTTCCACAGAAATATAACCCACGCTTGGAATTAATCAAACCACCTTGTGTGATTAGCGACAGTTCCTTAAAATTCAGCCAGTCCATTAAAATTCAATGCAGTAATATTGATATTTCACAACAGTTCACAAATTTTAATAATAAAATCCTATTAAATCTGAAATATTTCGATACCAACTCTTATTCCTGAAATGTTCATGATGGTAAATTATGATATTTCGTCTTTTATGTTTCTCTGCTTGTAGATAGTTATTTATACGCGTATATCAGCATTCTCTTGACAATGAATTCGTCAATTGTTTTAGAGAAACTTATACCTTTAATTGTTGATGACGGCAGTAAGTGATGGGCTTATCAGTTTTATTCGCCGGTAGTCGCGCATATCGTCCGTGGTTTTCTTGATGTGGAGTTATCTCTGCCTTCAGATTTTTTTCTTTTTTCTTCTTCTTCTTCTTCTTCTTCTTCTTCTTCTTCAAAATTCCTTCCCGTTTTCTGTTTTCTACATTTTTGTACAGAGCGCAATCTGTATTCGACGCGCTGAGGGCCTCAAACTGCGTGGAAGATCTCAACGGTCTGCGGCGCCGTTTGCACGGAATTGACGGACCTTCCTCGGGCACCATGCCCTCGTTACCCCCAATTCTCATTTGTATTCACATGGGCGAACATTCAAATTATTGTTCTCCATGGTAATAAATTAAATGTAATGCAAGTTTTCATTTTGGTTGTTTATTACCTAGTTTTTTGTTGCAGTGTATACAACATTCCTTATCGATGTAAAAATATTGTATCTATATTTTAAGGAAAAAATATTTAGAAACTATACATTTCAGTAATGTTAGAAATACATTTTCAGAAATGTTTTGGACGAATTTCATCTTCCTTCTTCATTTATTTCAATTAGATAAAAAGAAATAATATTGTTATTGAACCAGATACATCATTTGAGGCAAATTCCTTCCTTTCTTGCGAATAGGGATGGATCCAGAGAAGGAGAGGACTTCTATCCTATGCATCTTTTCTATTAAATAGTTTTTTAGAGTACAGTGTGGGCTCTTGTTACAAATCAATGAAATAATGGACTTTATTAATCCCTCCAGGTTGAATCCGTTGAGCTAGCATTGAAACTTCTGGATGGCAGTGATCTTCGAGGCAAAAAATTAAAAGTGGAACGCGCCAAGTTCCAAATGAAAGGTGAATTCAATCCAAACCTGAAGCCAAGAAAACGCCGAAAGAAAGATAAGGAAAAATTGAAGAAAATACAAGAAAAGTAAGCGAGCGTATTCTTACATTAGGTTTGATTGCCATGTGACTAGAGTAGTATAAATAAAATGTGCCAATTATCTTTACAAATATCTTTATTCATATATACGGTGTGAGCAGCTTATGATGAGGTAGTATCATCTTCCGATTTGGTACAAATTATTAAAAATAAAAACATCGAGTATTCAGTGACATTTTGTACCAAAGGTGCACCAATTATTGTTCTTGACTAGCTACATATTGGTGAAGAGTACAAATGATTTAATGCCAAAAAAGTTAACTCAGTGACATGGGGGCGGTGGAGAAATGCAAATCTCTGAACGTTTTCGTAGGTTCCGGAATCTCTTCCACCGCAATTTTTACTAGAATAATTTGAGTACTGCATAAAAGTAGCGTTCTTTGCAAAATTTGATAGTAATAAAGATTCGCTCCTGTCTGATAGTAAATATGTGCATGACCTAAAGGGTTAAAGATTTTCTGGGTAACCCTTATCGTGCCACATGTGAAAGAATCTACTTACTAGTGAAAGACGTAGTAAGTAGAGAAGTAAGAGAAGACGATTATTTTACCCCACTAATCTCAAGAAAACGCGCGGAGCTGCATTGAATTAAAGTTTACAAATAAGTGATGCACAAAACGTTTTGGGGAATAATTTTTTATTATACAATTTACGTTTAATATATAATTTTTATGATATTTTTTGATTCTGTTTCTTAACGATAATTTAAAATTAATTAATTTCGCGAATGTTTTAGGTTATTAGATTGGCGTCCAGATAAGCTTCGTGGCGAGCGTTCAAAACATGAACGTGTCGTTATTGTAAAAAATCTTTTTGACCCTGCTATTTTTGAGAAGGAAGTAGCGCTCATCCTGGAATATCAGCAAGATCTGCGAGAAGAATGTTCGAAGTGTGGTGATGTGAAGAAGGTTATTATTTATGATGTAGGTATCTGTATAATAAAATCGGTAAGAAGAAATTGACATAAAGAATACATGCATTTCTGTAAGCACGAAAAAAAAAAACGGTTCCCACGTGTACGCTAAACAAAGTAATAATAGTTTACTGTTTCATTCGAATATTTCATAGTGTCTTCGAAAAATATGTTATTTTTATTGAATTATAAACTTGTGTGACTTGTTATTTTCACGTAACTCGAATGTAATAGTACCATTATGAATAGGAAGAATATAAGTATTTATTGCATTCAAAATTGTGGCCTGCAAATTATCTTGTAATTTTGTGCTATAAAGTAGTAATATGCTGAAGCCTTCTTGAATCATTTTGTCTGTGGATTTTAATGTAATTGGTATTGTAACTGATGAAGAAATATTTTGTTATTGTAATTGCAGAGGAATCCAGAGGGTGTAGCGCAGATAACTTTTCGTGAGCCAGAGGAGGCTGATGAATGTATAAAACTCCTAAACGGCCGTTGGTTTGGTCAACGAAAAATTTCTGCTGAAACTTGGGATGGTAAAACTAAATATAAGTGAGTATGTGTGTGCTACATTAAGCTAAAAAACAAGAAAGTCGTTTATCCTCTTGCTGTAAGTTTCTGTAGAGCTTCTCGACATTACAGTGTTTTATGGGGCTCTGTCTTCTTCTCACACATGGGTTATCCCAAATTACTCTTCTTTTCTAACAGCGCTGTTGTTGCATTTTCACAAAGAAAAGTTTTAAAATCGGGATTTTTTAAAGGATTTATTTGTATGGTAGAGTACGAAGAAAATTATACTGTAGCCTATTTTTCATTTTGCCAAACAAAGAATTGCAAGCAAATTCAAATTCTTTGTTATTATTTCTGCAGGTGTCTTAAGCATTACAATGGGTGAAAGCCAGTTTCAAAATCGAATATTGTCGGTTAACCTTTTTAGGTGATTATATTTAGATGTCTATCATCAATGAGTAAAAATAGAAATTACATTTTGTATAAAATTGAAGAATCGCCGGGTTAGAAAAAATAATTGCCCACTTGTAGAAAATTGAAGAAAAATGTAGAATTATCTGTAGACGACGAAATTAATGAGAAGTCTCTCTCCACTATTCCTCCTCCAGCTTTCCAAATTTTGGTATGTAATTTGAAATTGTTAAAAGCAAACGGGTCCAAGTTCCAATTTGTTAGTCTGGACTAATTATTCTGTATGTACAAGTACTTCGTGCTTGTGAATCCTGATCACTTTGCCTCAATAAAATAAGCCTGATGGTAGACATTTCAATGCAGTCGATGGAGGGCCATAAACGGCGACCATTTTGCAAAAGGTGAGGTGGACGATTTAGGTGAAGGTGAGTTAGAGAAATTTTATAGCAGTATCAACAAGGTGCATTAATTTTGCTTTATATTGTATAATAAAATGTATGATAAATAAACCAGGAGTAGTTGGCGATTCGGATTGCGCCTAACAATAAGATGGAGATATTTTTTAAAAGAAAGGGGCGGAGGCGACAACATTTTTCTGACTAGCCGTGGATAGCGCGGAGGTCAGATTCTACTATACCAATTTAATTGAATTCTAGAATTTACTATTCGTATGGATCCATTTGGAACATTTTCTTTATAATCTAATAGACGCAATCAATATACTATGCTAAAAAATGTTTCCATTTATTGTAACAATTTATACGTAACTTTGTATTATAATTGTAATTTTAATTTTTTCCTTCCTTCCTTCCTTCCTTCCTTCCTTCCTTCCTTCCTTCCTTCCTTCCTTCCTTCCTTCCT
>BOPP01000290.1:768220-782205 GCA_017312745.1 Gryllus bimaculatus | reverse complement strand
TTTCCAAAGTCCAGTTGTATTCTATCCTGGAGAGATAAGTTTGTGGAATTATGGAGATCAGCCTTTCGGCTTCATCCCTTGGTTAAGACAAGGTTGTTAGCCTTAAATTTTCATTAGGGGGGATAGAATATTAGTAGTAGTAGTAGTAGTAGTAGTAGTAGTAGTAGTATTACATAGTAGTAATAGTAGTAGTAGTCACATGACCGTTACTATAATTATATTATAGTAACTATTATTATAATTGGGTAATGATGAGGTGTTAAAGGACAAGGAAGATGATAGGAGGTATTAGGTGGGTAGTGGGAGGTGTTCACGGAATTTTGGAACCATCCCAGCATTCGTCTTTTGACTGAGAGAAACCACAAAAACCACGACCAGGATAGCCAGCCCAGGAATCGAACCCGGACCTCTCACAGGCGAATCCAGCCCACTACCCATCATTCCGTTTCAAATTCCTTAGAATTCATTCCATTGTTGTCAGTCATGAAGATTTTATAGTGCAGATAGTGTTTTTATCAAAGGAAATAGATTGAAGCTAATAAATTTTAACTTAAAACTAACAAACACACTTCTATACTTTAAGAAATTTTACTGATTGTGGCATTAAAAAATTGAAAAATTACTTCAAATGTAATCAAGGTAGGCTAGTGTGAAATTATTAATGTTTTTTAATATTATGTTCTGTAAATATTGAAAAATTTAAATTTATTCATGTTCGTTCCACTAAAAAAAATAAAAATTACTAGTCTTCCAGATAATGAAAATAAATGCAGATAAGCACGAGATGCAATTGATTTTGAAGTTATAACTGAGTTTTAGAAAATACAATATTTTAATATTTCATAACTATGTTCAATCACACGGAAAGTGTGTGCTGTTGTAGCGCTTCTAGTTTAATTGCTTTTTATTTGTAATAACTTTAGGAATAAAGGCTCAAAAATACTACATTAGAGAGACCCTTCGTAATTTACGACAATTTTAGATTATCAAGAAAAATGTAGTTACATATTAAGATCTCCTAGCTCTCTTACTATTATATTATCTAAAATACATAATGAAGCAAATTTGCACAGAATTGTGTGGCCTTTGAAATTGTATATGACAATTTTTGTACCCATATCAACCATTACAAAGTTATTACGCAAAATAACTCAAAATTTCATGTTTCCGGGCTGCCAAAAATTTCCCGGAGTATTTGGAGGTGGAAAACTTATGGTTATCTAATAATATCTATGCAAAATATATTTTTAAAAAAACTTTTCTTCCTCACCTTTTGCAAAGAAAAATTACTTTATCAACTGCTGCACTATTATGGTTGTCTATGGATTTATATTCACTATTTGTATTTTTTTCATCGCATGCAGAAAAATAAAAAAAATATTCACGATGCACGATGTGTTGAATATCATATTCTGTAAAATTCTACACCTTTTAGGAATTGTGAACACTTGTAAATAAGAGAATTTTATTTCCACCCAAAGTCTTGTTTATAAGTGAGCAGTTTTAATATTGTAACAGTGTATAATTTTTCCACAACAATCTACTGGAAATATCATTGTTTTTGACTGATTGAAGACCCTAGAATTAACAAATAGACTATTTTATATATTCAATTTTGTAGTATCCATGTTTTTTCAAGCAATCCAAAAAAGAAACTCCAGTAAGGAATTTATTAATGGAATTCCATTGGATAATAGTGGCCCCTCTTGTAACTCGCTAAGTTTAGGGAAATTTGAATCTGAGAAAAAAGTTGAGACTCAACAGGACACATGTCAAAAATCAGCATGTATTTGCCGCAGTGGCAGACCCCCACCTTGCTCCCTCCCTCAAGAAAATAAAATGTTTGAAATTTACTTAAATTTTTTTAAAAATTACTGCCTGTAGATTTTATCACTTCCAAAACAATATTTCCTTTAAGAATATACTTGCGCATTCTTTTATTTCAAACTAACTTTTTTTAATATTTCAAAAATATTTTTGGGATGGTCCTCACCAAAAATTGCTCCACTAATATAACATCTGTATCCCCCCCCCCCCCATCCAGCAACATTACCCTTCTTTCTCTGTTCTACATAGAAAATAAAGTAGAAAGTACTCATGTTAATGCATTATTCCTTTATGTTTCAGAATTGTTGAAACTGATGAAGAAAAACAGAAGAGATTGCAGGGGTGGAATAAGTTTTTGGAGGATGAGAAAGAGAAGAAAGAAGCATTTGAAAGAGCAAAGGAAATTGCCGAACACACATCAGCACCAGTTGAAACAAGTGAGAAACAAAGTGCTGGTGAACAGCAAACTCCACAAACAAATGAGGAACATTGAGAGATATAAAATGAAGAAAAAAAATTACAAAATGATACATTCTTCAGGCATAATTTTGAATGTGAATGTGAAGGTGCATTTTGATAAATTCATATTTTATTTTATTTTCAATAAAATAATTTATTTTCCTACATGTTTTAGGAACATGTAACTTTGTACAGTTGTTAATTAATTTTGAAGTGCAGATGTACCTGACATATTTCACCTCTTCTCAGTAATTGTTGTTTAAAATTACTTTTCATGAATTTAATAGGCAATGAAGCTGAAGTCTCTATTGTTAAGAGAACAAAAATCTGTAGATTATTATTTGCCCTTCTTTTATGTGTTTATTTTACTCAGTTAATATATACTGCAGGTCTTCTGCAGTTTGTTTCTAAAGGTTGACGTTTGTTCTTCATGCAGTGTTAAAATAATTATTGAAATATTCCTCAGATTTGATATGTTTTATATTGAATTTCTTGAAACATTGCATTGAATGACATTGAATAGAAAAAATGTAAATATATGAATAAATCATTCTGTAAAGAAAAGCTTAATGATTTTATTTTCTCAGATGAACTGATCAAAACTAGCCTGAAGTCAGTTTCAGTAGAGAGTAGAGTTCAGGTGAACATGGCGCAGAAAAGATGCAATTGACTGTGATCTTCGAGGAGACCAATCCCAAATTCGATTTTTCTTACCTGTCCACAAGTTATAGTAGTAGTTAATAGGACTTGGATTTTAAACCTTGTTTGGAACAATAGTGTGCTAACTGTAGAATATGACATATCACAGGCTGCCAAATGCCACAGCAGCATGAACCCACCGCAATGGGAAGACCTTCATTTAAACCAATTCTTTGCTATGAGCCGCAGCGTTCGGAAGCACGCTGCTGTAAGAAGGGGTCCTTAATCTTTCAGTTAACCGCTGACACTCCCTTTTCTAAGTTAATACCATTGCCTTTTTACATACAAGAGTATCTTGATTTGAGCCTTCACTCCGTAACTCCTTTGGGATTCAATATGTCCTTTGCAGCTGAGAAATTACTCCTGGCTCTTGTAGCTCATAAACCCTTGCGTTTAAACCCTATTACAAGTTCAGAGGTTTGGTGGCGGCCAGGTGGCTCTTAGGTGGACCATTAGCCTAATACAGAACTTTCTCCCTGGCATGCAGGCAGTCTCATTTATTCAACAACCTATCAAGCTAGGTGAGGTCTGGGGAAGGAATGGGGTATTGAATGTAATACGTGATGGTTGGGAAAAGGGATATTCATGCCCAAAATGGGATTCATACCTGCAGCACTTGGCTGCCACTGTAACCACTAAGCTATGGCACCCAGCTCACAAGCTTGCAAGCAATGTGATCATCAAGCTGATCAGTGAGAGTTCTCTTTACTGATGCATGATAATGGAGTGTAATTCAGTAGTTGAAACAGAGAATTCTCTCATTGTGATGATTTTCACAAAAGTAGCTGATTTAGTAAGAAAATATTTGTTTTCTAACTTGGAAGAAGTCCAGCATTTACACAAAGAATGTGATTTTGTCCTTGATAAAGCATCAATGATCCCAGGTGCAGCAGTTACCTGTTTAGATCATTTAATGAGAGGCATTATGAAAGGTAATGATCCAGAAAGAAATTTTTTCTGTGGATGGAAAAGTAACAATTGTGATGAACATTTAAGGTGTTAACAAAATAGATGTAGCCCTAGTATATGGTAAGATGTGAAATTTCCTTACTATTTTCATTTAATTATTAATTATTAAAACCTTATGAATGTCAATTAACAAGCATAAACAAAGTGAATACTAGTGAATACATTTATTGGCAATTACAGCCTGTCAGTCGTGACAACAATGTTTTTCTAAGTACGGTTCACCAAATGTAGTACTGATCTTGCTCTGATTGCTTTAATTTTATAAATTGAAAGTTATTTTTCTGGTAGATTAATATTTTTGTAAACTAATTATTTTATAAGAATTTGTAAAGTGTTCCTCAATAGTTAAATAGCTTTTGCTGTTACAGGACATTTGTTTATGTATATTCGAGTATTATACTAACATAAGAAACTTAGCTACTTTGCTCAGGCCACTGTATACCCTGCCCCTCCCGCCCCTCCATCTACTTTAGTCACTTTCTAACTAAAATAATTAAGAAACCTAAACTAAAATAAAAATAAAATACTTTTATCCTAGCACCTACAAAGCTATAAAATGCCTCATTTGATTTTTATTATCTGAAGATTAGGAAAAATTAGAAGTTCTATGAACGTATTAATTATATAGTTTAAAATACTAAAACACATCTGTAAGAATTCTCTTCAACCATTGTTCACTTCATTGCCACTTGAAAATGATTAAATGAATTGGAAAATGGAGAGTGAACTTTCTTGAGCGATAGAGAATCGTCAACACAGTTACAATTTCTGAAGTTTGCTAAACCCTAATTCCTAAGGATGGAAGACTGTAACGAAAGAATGTTGAATTTGTAATTTTTTATTACATCTTTTGTTGCTTTATACAGGAAAACGGTTAATTAAGTTCATTAATATTTTTTGTAATCAATGGAATCTTGATTTTACCCATAAGGTACTTGGTTAAAAATGTGACCATTGATCCCCAATTGACCCCCTTTCAAAATTTCATTGACCCCTAGGGTGTCTACGCCGACCCCGTTGGGAAGCCCTGAGCTAAAGAAATATGCACAGTATGAGCTCCAACAGCATCCATAAAAAGTTTTTCTGTTTTGAAAATTTTACATTATTACAACTACTGGTGCTAAAACAGCAAGTTTCTTACCTGTATTTTCACGCAAATATATGCAACAAGTACTTATATTTTCGAAAGATTGTACATGATCTTATTTCAAAATTTATCTTCAAGGAACAGATTTCTTTAGGGGAAAAATTCTATCTTTAATAATTTAGTTGTGGAAGACTCCGACAATTTTTGCAATTTTCGAAAAATTAGGCAATTTAACAAACACGAGACCTGCGCCATTCTCTTTCACACTATTCAACAATAAAATGTAATAAAAAGCGATGGAGCAATTGTTTTTTTGAAAATGTCCCATGCAAAGTACCCCTCAAAATTAAATTCCAGGGAACGCAATGCAAACGTCCTTCACACTATCCAATAAGAAAGTTTTATCAAAAACAATAGAACCCGTTTTCTTGAGAATTTTGAAAATTACCCAGGAGCTTCATGTAAAGTATGCACCAAAATTAAAATATCGGTTTCAAATTCATGGGGCCATATCAAACAGATCGATTGGGGAATATCAATTTTTGAGAATGTCGGCTGATCGGTTTAGCCGCTAGCATTGTTCACAGACGGACAGATATTCGTTTTGTCGTCATTCGATTTTTCGGTATCAAGGACGCCCAAAACGTGGATTTTGGCTACATTACCTATTACATTTTTCCTAAATTTAGCTACTGGATTTACCCACTTTTTCGTTGCCAGGGCCCTGTAAATAGAGTTTTTGTTAAAAATTCGCCATTTTCGGGCAGCATTACATAACTTTCTACTTTGTAGCGAGAAAGAAAAAAACAGATAATATTTTTGTATAAATACAAATATTTTTTTTAAAAAAAAGCTCACTAGAATTTAATCTACATTTTATTTAAATACTTTTTCATTTGTTTTCATTTCAAACAAATGTTTTATTTTCTCATCACTTCAATTAATTACTTTTTAAATAAGTTATTCATGTTAATCAGTTTACTAGTCGTAAAAACGTAGTATCTGACAAATAAATACTTGGTCGTGCAGAATTACATTCTTTAAAAACAAAAAGAAAAAAATTAAAAACTCGCAAAAAATGAAGTCGTAAACAACAAAACGAATGTCACGGTTTCTATTATTTCCTAATTTCTAATTTAATCATTAACTCAAACTTTTCGTTGTGACACAACGGAAAAATTGAAGCTTTTGAGTGCAGTGCATAGATGCCATATTGGCCGAAATTACGTCAGTGGGTCGAAGTCAGATATTTTCGTATATTTTTCCTTCAAAAGAAAAGTGCAGATGTAATGACGATGTCAACGCCATTTTTTTTAATTATATCAACCGTGTAATGTGAATCCGAGCTCGTATCTGCTTCTCACAAGTCACTTTGCAGTGAATGAATCCCTCAACTGCGTCGCGAAACGTTGCCATGTTTTTGAAAACGAAAAATCATTTGAAGTATATCCTCTCATAAATACCATAGGGTTTACAAATTCCTGGAAATGTGCATATTAACGGCGTATGAGATCTTTCAAGTTAATGACATTTGTGTAACTTTTGAAAAAACAAAATTACCTCGAAATTGACTTAACGTCATATTAAAGAGTGCAATTAGCACTATCCATTCGAAAAGGTTTGAAGAAAATATTTGGAGCCGTTTTTGAGAAAATGAGGTGTGAGCATTCCTGAAAATGCAGAATTTTGAGCTCATTTTCACAGAAAACGGTGATTTCAAAAAACTTTATACAATATTATTTAAGGCATAGGTACTCAAAAATACGTGAACGAATTGCTGCTGATATAAATATTAACGACGTGAGAGAATTAACAAAATAACATTTTGATAATGTTTGAAAAAAACAAAGAATGCGGAAAATAGCTTTGAAGATTTCAACGGAAATACACGTTTTGGGGAAATACCGAAAAAGTGGTTATTTTCAAAACGTACTTCAGTCTATCCGTCTGTGAACACCTTTAGTGCCTAAAACAAGCATACGATTTTTTCCAAATTGTAGAAACCCTTGTCCATCTGGATCAAGTCGAATCTTTGAGATTTTGAAAAACATTTAAAATTTGTGGGTACTTTAAATGAAGCCCCCCGGAAATTTTCAAAATTTTCTCAAAAGCGACTCCAAATTCTTTTATAAAATGTATTCTAAGAATTGAGTAACATACACTTACAAAGGTGGCATAGATCCTATTTTCACGGTTAACACTAAATTTCCGAAACTTTCAAAAGTATGAATTTTTTGCGGTGTCTTCCTACAACTAAAAAACTGAAGATTTAGATTCTTCCTTCAAATTAATTTTTTCCCATAATGATATCTTTCATTCAGGTCAAGTACATTTTTTTGAAAATTTTAGTCGCTTTCGTACAATATTGCGTGCAATTTTAAAAAAAATTCAGAAACAAGATTTGTTCGCCTTAATGTATTTATGAGCACATGTGCTTTAAATAATGTCAGATAAAGTTTCTCGAAAACTCAACCGTTTTTCTCTCTAAACCTCAAATTTCCGCAATTTCAAAAACTGTAAAACGTCATTTCACAATAACAGCTCTAATTTTTTTCTTTAAACTTTTAGAATGGATAGTGCTAATTTCACTCTTTAATATGACGTATAGTTCATTTCGGTGTATTTTTTGTTTTTTCAAAAATTACACAAATGTAAATTTTTTGAAAGATCTCTCAAGCCGTTGATATGCACATTTCCAGCAATTTGTAAACACTTTTGTGTATGTGAGTTAAAATGCTTCAAAAGACTTTTAATGAAGTTTTTCGAAAACTCAAAATTTTTCTGTGAGAAAAGCTTCAAAAATTCAATCTACAGTAGAGCTTAAGCGCCATTTTCTTAAAAAACGGCTTCAAATTTTTCAATGAAACTTGCCAGTAATGACGTGAATTTACTGTTCTTTAATATTCTTAAAATATACTTCTGTTCCACAATTAGGAAACCGAAAAAATAAGAAAATGTATTTTAAAAAAAATGTACTGTGGGCGGCGATAGATGGTAGCTTTCAAGAATATGTGACAAGTTCATATAGTTAGCCGAGACGAAAGGAAATGGTAAACCAATACGGGAAAGCCTGTGTCATTCTGTAACACCGATGGTTTAATTTTATTAACCAGCTCTGAGTAAACGCAATTCCACGAAGAAATCCGTATACTTAGTAGCCTCTATTCGTAGTTCTTCTGGGTCTCCGCTAGGGTCGCTAGCTGAATGCGCGCGCACTCCTGACCAGCAGAAAAACGGACTGAGCTTCGCCACTCAACAAATACGTAAACTGTAGTCATACTATGGATATAAGTATAATATGTACACAATTTCTTCAGCTCTGAGATGTCTGTTCTAACCACTTTGGTCTAATGGTGAAAAGATCGTCTTTTCATCGTGTGTGGTCCTAACTCATATACATATTAAGCCACATATTTATGCAGTAGCGTAACGTCAGGGGCCGCAATGCTGGCTGGCTCATATAAAAGAGGGCCTATTTGAGGGGTATATTTTTATTAACGTACAAACACTTCTTGTGTTTGCTATACAGTTACATAAAGAATGACCGAATAAAAGATTTGCGGGTTTGCCTGCACTGATTTCGTTACGCTTCTGTATTATGTATTGATGGTGTTGGAGTTTTGTGTTTGTGGTGCCATACAAATGGTACGAAACTGTCATCTTTCCGTAGCGTAATATTTTTAGACGAAATGAGGATACTGTGTGGAGAGATCTGTCATTCGATGCTGTTTGTACCATTTCAAAAAGATTTGGAATGTATAATCGATATCAGTCTACGTGGCTGCGCGCGATTTCAAATAATCGACTAATCTTTGTTGAAATACAAATCTCATTCTGGCAGATGTATTAGGGGAAATAAAAAATACTGAAGTTAATATGACTTTTACTTTCAGCTTGCACAATAAAGATTCATTACGCCGTTTGTCATTGCTTTCTTTCTTTCCAGTACCAAAAGCAATTAAGATTTCACAAGGAATACGAGCCAAGTTCCTCAAGTTTTGAAACAGGTGTCGAGAGAAACCGATGACGGGTTGGAAGTGAAGACGTTTGGTATTGATGCGTTGATTGTGCGAGTTGAAAATTTGGATAAGACAGAGACAAGATTCAAATCTGCATTGAATGCATTATAATGTATGTCATCTGTAGTTAACGTTACGTAGAGTTGTAATTTGTATGTACATAACATTTATAGTATTTTATAATACGTAAAATTTAACCTCTACAAAGCGAATCTTTGACGTCTTTTAACTGCTGTTACATACTTTTTGACATAATTAATTTTAATATTTATGTTTAAGTCATTTTTGAAGTTGTTTCTATCGCACTAGCCCAAATATCTTGCCGTGTTTATTTTGATCCTATTGGGGCGTGTCATCTCTTATCTGCCACTAGAACGTTACTCATTCGTCTTGTGGACGTGCTTTATGATAAGTCGACACCCTTTTTGGGTTCTGTGTTGTTATGATGGTATTTTTCAGCGCGTGAGTAAATTTGTTACAGGTGACCACAATATGGCATGCTGCAGCAGAGATTCTTCAGATGAACTACCTCATAGAAAGCCGCGTGGCTGCACTGATATCTTGTGGCTCTTATTATTTATTGCATTTTTATTTCTTTTGGTAAGTAAAGCTCATTTGTAGCTAAATAGTAAATCTATATATTAATAAATTATCTTTAGCTTTGAAGAAATAAGGTTCTAGATAGAAAAGTTAATTAATGAGCCTTTTTTTTTAAAAATTCAGATATTTATTGCTTCTTTTGCCTTTGTGTATGGAAATCCGTTGCGATTGTTAAATGGCTATGACACTTTTGGAAATACTTGTGGCACAAGCAAAAATGAAAAAATTGGAAATTTATCATTGTCTGGCCTTGATACCATTGACAAGTCGTAAGTATACAAAAAACATTACTTATTATTGAAGTTCTAATTGTTAATATCTATAGGTGATTAAATTTGGAGAGATCGTTTTCACTGAAAAACAGAATCAGAAATAAAGACCACAAGTCTAACAACTTGTGGCACTGACAGTCCTCAGTAATTTCTAGTGACATAAATTATAACACAGTGACATATAATGTTTCTTGTGGAAAAAAACGTTCAAGCAGTTATAGGTGTGGTTTTATCAAATGGAATAAATTTAAGGACTGGTGGCACATTAATGTTAAAGATAAAAATGTAGCAGTTTCATGTTTCTTCTAATGTCATATGTCATGTGTTCATATTAATGTTCAACTTAGTCTCATAATGGTCTCGACTTTTGTTAGAGGTGGTTCATTGAAGACCACTCAGTTACAAAATGTCTGAAGAATTGATGTTATTGTACATTATATTCCTGTTATGCTTTCAAAACTGTTGAGCATGTTGATAGTGAACTAACAATCTGAAATTTTAACTGATCTTCATTTGTACTCTGTTTTTAGGTTTTTGTTCTATTTGGATATTAAAGATGTTCGGAAGACTATGAAGTTGTGTGTCAAAAAATGTCCTGATCACAACTTGAATACATTTAATGATATTGAAAAATTTTACAAGGATACTGGCTCAAAGTTATGCAGGTATAAATAAAATTTGGTACAATGGACAGGTACAATAAAACGCTACAGTATGTAACATTTGACTTGACCAACCAAATAGCTTTTATCTGACGTGTCTGGCTTTTTAATGGTTTTATATAACCATCTTAGGTTGCAGGCAGGCATTCTATCTATTCCAAAATGTCCAGCAGTTAGTGAATTCTCTGTTATCCTCCAGTGTACGCCTTATTTTGTGTAAATAATACATTTAAATAAATACATCTAAAAATTTGATATAACATCTTGCAGTAGGTGAGTTGATCATTAGCAGGGCTTCGATTCTGATGACATGTCATCTTATCATTGGTGCAGTCTGCACGTAGCTAGCTTGTAAGTGAATGACATATAGATGATAAAAATGTAGAGTTATTGGTCATTTTTAGCCGTTATTGAATTTTTGTGTCATGCTTCTGGACGTTCACATCGTTTTTACACAGTTTGTTTCGTTTTTGTGTTTTTTTGTTAGTAAATGTTTCATGAATTTACAATAACGCGCTAAACCAAAGTTTTTCTTGTATCATCAGTTCATGACAAAATTCACTTCTAAATTGAACTTCTGTTTTTCTCTCTCAATATTTCTCGAATCTTCGGTAACATCCTCAACCTTTCAAAACTGACGGAACTAACCAGATAACATTTCCTTCTAAAACACAGATACTTTATTAAATATAATTATATAAATAATTTTTATTTAAAATTGTAAAATTCATTAAATAAATAAATATATTAATACACATTTTTGCATATTTCTTAAAAAGTGTGATCATCTTTTCATTATTTTTAAGTCATTTTATAGGTTGTTTTTGAAGAATTTTTAGGTCATCAGAATCTGATCTCTAATCATTAATGTTAATGTTGACATGATACATGAAAGCTGTTTTCTGTGTAGAATTGGAACAATTCTGTGTAGCGTATTTTGTGTGTGTGGAAATATGCTTAAAATGTTGTTGCAAAAAGGACTAGGAATTACTAGTTTATTTAAAGCAAGTGTATCTATAAACTATTTTATCTCGTGATTGGAATTGTGTAATGTTTCAGAAAGCCTTGCTTTTTTCAAGACTATGTCCGGCATTTGAAAAATTTGTGTCTGTAATGGTAACTTAGAAGTTCAGATCTTTTTGTTAAGTAATTGAAAAATGCATCACAACAAACAAAATGTTGAGGTAGACTGGACTATAACTTTTTAAAAAAGTATTGGTCTGTCTCTTTCCAGCAGACCAACCGACTCGCTCTTCATTCTTGTCGGTCTGTTCCTCTGTCCATCCAAACGTCTGCCCACCCAATGTTGACTAATTTGTTTTACAAAAAAGACCATGGGTTTCATTTCAACTTGTTAAGAGATTTGAAAGTTCTTTGTGTCATAATATACCAGAGTTTTAGAAGTTTTGCTAAGATGTCATTGTCTAACATTCTGTTAACTTTTCCTAAAATGTCATTGTCTAAGATTCTGTTATTTTATGTTCTGCTTTTTATATTACAGTTTTTTACCTGATGATGGGGCAACATTGTGCCCCAAAACATTGTATATAGTTGAAAGAAGATATGTGAATGTTGACAAGTTTGATTTACAAATAAATATTTTCAAATATCTGTCAAAAAAATTGTAGTGAACTTAATTTTTGTTGTGTAATAGTATAGAATATACATGTAAAACATAGGTAATGCTCCCAGTTGGAGCACAATGCTTCCATTGGAAGAAAATTCAAAAGGTTGCCTGGGAAAATTTGTAATTAGTGAAGGGACTAGTGTAGGTTAGTTTGTATTTGTAACGAGTCTATCATGCTTGTTCACTTTCAGCAAAAAATTATTTACGTATTATTTCTCAGTTTTATTTGATGCCATTGTGTTGTCTGTGCTGAGCTGTTATATTGAGGTTTCTAGTTGAACATTTATTATATAAGATTTAGTTTCTGAATACTGTCAGTTACAGATTTTTTATTGCAAAGACTTGTTGACTTATTGAACTTGTTCAGGTACTGTTGAAATTCTTTAGCTCCTCTTCTTGGTACGAAAAGTTTCTGAAGGCTACCTTGTCTGCAATTTCAATAAACTATTTTGATGAGGACTATACTTTCGAACAATTTTTTTATTTAAAACAGTTCTACTTTAATTGTATTATTGAGAAATAGAAAAATGTTAACATTATGCTTTTATGTTTTAATGAGGTACTTCTTCTTCAGGTACGATTTCAACTTCAATGAAGTTCGTGATAAACGTCTGTCTGAACAAGATATTGCCAATACAATTACACTCCCTTTAGGACCTTGTCCGCCTTTGCCAGTGTACCTCAGGTATAAGCTTTTAGCTTGCTTAAGCTTGCTGCTGCTTTAAGAACATTACATGGGTAAAGCAGGGTCATATAAATTGCAATATTTTACAGTGATCCAGTTCTCCACAGATGTATACCTAAACCTGTGAAGGAACTTTCTTCACAAGTTATCAATAGCTTGTATGATGTGCTTAATAGTTGGGATGCTTTAGAACAGATTTTAGCTGATTTATATGCATCATGGAAGGAAATTCTTGCACTTTCATTTCTATCATTTGGTAGGCATAATTGTTTATATGAGTGAATCATCTTATTTAATATTATTTCTTTTTTTAATTCAATTTTTACTGTTTCAGTATTGTCTCTCATAATGGTAGCTATTCTCCACATGCTGGCATCTGTTGTTGCATGGATATTTATGTTGATTGTTAGCATTGCAGCCGTTGGTGAGTACATTAATTTACTGCTTAATATCTTTGTGACATCCATACTGTATGGATTCAAAGAGCCAAGGAATAAGGAATTGAAATGTTTAGGTAGAAATAAATGTGACTTCAGTCTTAGATAAATGCACATAGAAATCCAACTTTCAAGGTCACTTAAGGGGTTTTGTATGCATCATTAAATTGAGAAAGACTAAGATTTCTCCTGTCATAATATTGAAACAAGTTAAGGAAATTAGTGCCTTGAGATGGAGTTTATTTCCTTCCTGGATAAGAGAGTCACCATGGAAACAGATGTCAGCAAAATTTTGTTCTATTCAAAGATAGAAAGAACAGAAATTGGCATTTCATTGAGAATTATAAGCATTTGAACCTAGCAAAGTATTTAACATTGTTGGAGAAGAACACTTTGAAATTGTCATTCCTCATCTTCCCTGTAGCGAGTTCTGTAGAAACTAACTACCAAGGCACCATTTTATTGAATTTATGTGAGGTTGCAATAGAGGCAGTTTCTCGGGGGTAAGAAGTTGGGTTGGAAGTCCTCCTGATCTACATTTTTCTTTTAAATGTAACTAACAAAACATGGCAGACTCTGTCCTATTCTCTTTTCTTCTGTCTCTGCCTCTCTGCTTCTGTGCACGTCCCTCTATCTATTTCT
>BOPP01000290.1:750729-764527 GCA_017312745.1 Gryllus bimaculatus | reverse complement strand
ATTTTGTACAATATTTAAAATGACAAATCTGTTTTGTTTAAACAATACATACAAACTTCATTATATTAAAAACACCAAAATTAATTTCATTTATTTTTAATATAACATTCAAAATATAAAAATAAGTTGATTAACTGGAGTTTTTAGTCTATATAACAGCGTTTTGCAAAGTTTTTATCTTTTTATTGCAGTTTTTGCACGTTTTGATATTTTCACTGGGCATTTTTGACTTTTAATGCATGAAAATCTGGTATTTATTTATTAGATTGAAATCTTGTGAAAGAGAACAAACTCAACATTCTCTAGTCGTTTTCTTGTCAGAGGAGGTAATAGTGTGTGGTTCCAACTGAAACTCCTTAGTGCGGGAGGTCTGACTTTGCCTAGCTCTCAGTGGTTGATATTCATTCTCAATAATAGGGATGAGACTTGCCACTGTGAATGATTTTTCTTGGTCGGTTTTAGTTATTTCTGATGATCAATTCCATGAGAATGCCAAAGCAGTACCTTAATAATTGCGTTTTTGCAAAGAATAAGTGTATGATCAGTAATTAGTGGTGCCTCAGAAAGCCACAGACCTTCCTGTATTACTTTACTTAGTCTATTTTTTAATTCAATTTATCTATTGTTATACAATAGATGTTCTGATACTATTTGGGGTCAATTTCAAAAAATTCAGTGGCCAGGTTTGTTTACATACAAAAAATAAACAGTCAGCATTTTGATAAGTTGTCATTTGCATTAGAAAATTGATGAAGTCATCAGCTTTATCCAGTCAACTGAAAGTTTTCTATTTCCTTTAGTCTCGCCTTTTTATTCGAACTCACCCCCCCACCCCTGGCAATACTCTTGCCAGCTGCCTTTTATTGCAAATGTATATTATGCCATAGTATATGTTTTCCTTTTCTTAATTTTTCGATTTTCTAAGAATGGAAATGTTATTTTAAAAATATTAAAAATCTGTAAAACCTCGTCCTTAATGGCAATTGTCCTTGAAAAATTGGAACTGTTTTAAGAAAATGGTGTTTAAGTGCTACTGTATATTCAAAATTTGAAGCTCTTTTCACAGAAAATTTTTAAGTTTTCGAAAACTTCATTAGAAGTCATTTCAAGCACTTTAATTTACGAATACAATAGTGTTTACAATTTGCTGGAAGTGTGCATATTAATGGCATGAGAGACCATTAAAAAAATTGCATTTGTGAAACTAAACAAAGAATAGAGCATTTATGTCGTTTGTCATCTTATAGGGTTGCAATATCCCTACCAAAAGTTTAAAGAACAAATTTGGAGACATTTTTGAGAAAATCATGTTTTTTTTATTTTTTAAAATTGCACATATTTTTCGCAATATTGCTCGAATACTACTAAAATTTTCAAAAAATGTACATGGCTTTATTAAAGGAACTGATTATGAACAACCAGTTTCATTTGAAAGAAAAATCTTTATCATTAATTTTGTGGTTGTAGTATGACTGGAAATAAGTTGCCGGAAATAATTAAAACATTTGAAATTTTCTAAAATTCAGAATTAATCCTAAAAATGGCACTGTGCCTCTTTCATAAGTGTACTTTACTCTGTTCTTAGAAGAGATTTAAAGAAAGACTGTGGAGCCGTTTTCTTTCATAAGTGTACTTTACTCTGTTCTTAGAAGAGATTTAAAGAAAGAATGTGGAGCCGTTTTTAGAATTTTTTTTAAATGTCACAAGGGCTTCATATAAAGTACCCCCAAATTTTAAAGAACGTTTTTCAAAATCTCAAAGATTCGACTCGAGCCAGATGGACAGAGGTTTCTTCAAGTTGGAAAAAACCCTACACACAGTTTAGGCACTAGCGATGTTCACAGACGGAGAGACTGACAGACATTTTGAAAATAACCACTTTTTCGGCATTAGGGAACCCAAAAACGTGTATTTCCATTGAAATGATATTGATTCTATCTTGTCAGAATTCAATTTATATGCAGCTGAAAAAGTTTTGAAATAACAGTCGTACATCTTACTATGCTCAAAACAATCTTACTTTGCATCTACAGACCTCCCAACAAATCGTTCTACCTGATCCTGGTAGAATCGCGGATCCTCGCGGATCCTGGAATTTGAAACCGAAATTTTAATTTTGAGGGGAGTACTTTGTGATTTGGAGGGGTTACTTTACAAGAAGCCCCAGAGATATTTTCAAAAGAAGGCTCCAAATGTTTTGAATAACTTAATTGTTGAAAGGACGTTTAAGAAAATGGTGCGGGTCTCATTTTCGTTGACATTCCCGATTTTTCGAAAATTGGAAAAAAAAATTAAAACTTCAAACTTAGAGATAGACAAAGTCTGTTGTACAAAACTACCTCTTTAAAAAAGGTCATGTACAATTTGTTGAAAAATAATCGTTTTTGCTTATTTTCCAATTGAAATTTTAAAAAACATTCTCAAAAAACACTCCATTTTTTTTTTAAATTTTATCCACGTATATAACGGTAAGAAATATAGCGCGTCTTATTTTCGGGTGTTGCTATGTTGTTGTTTGTTGGTTTTTTCGACAATTCCAAAGAAATTCAAAACTACATAATTTAAGTTAGAGATATTTGCTTCAAAGTCAGTGGTACAAAATTAGCTCTTGAAAAAAATATAATGTACAATTGTTTTTAAAAAAGCCAGGAGTTTTTGCGTTATTTCTGGTTGAAATTAATGAAATATATACAAATTTCACACCAATTATGGGCCTCGAAAAAAATTGAATGAATGACATGAAAAATAATTAATTTTAATTATAATTTCATATTGAAAATGTTAACATTAATTATATTGTTGCTTTCTCGCACTTTTACTTCACTTAATTCTACAATTTGTATTCTCGAGGTATTGATTTCCGGACCTATAAGTTATATAAAGCCTTGTAGGTTCCATCAGTCTTACTGGTTGTTCTAGAAACAGGTAATGGACTATTTTATAGAGCCAAAAAACGGATGGATTTCTTATCGACCATTTATTCAATCGGTCCTAATTATGGTTTTCCTTGTTATATAACAATACATTTCATTATTTTTGTTTGTAAATTGCGTATGTATAAGGAAGTTGCCGATTTAGGTGCTCGGAAATTCTACCATTCTGTAACCAACCTGGCAATCGGAGGCCCTTGCTCTCTACGGGATTGTAACGGACTATAATAGTAATTATTGCAGTGGTTTTGTTTCGCTGTAAGCTCTCATTTAAATGAAATAAAATAAAACTTTTAAGAATGAACTTATATCTTGGGGACATGAAAAACTAATAGTATGTATTAAAACAAGCAATAGTGTTCCATAAAGAACGCCTTAGAAGAACTATCATAAAACCATAACAATGCAAACTGAAAAACAGTTCTATTTCTAGCAAAAAAGGCGCTTTTAGTAAGAATTGATAAGAAAATATGTGCTCATTGTTGGCAGTGCTCATCGCGCGCTTTTTTTTTGCCAGCGCTCATTGACAGATGCGTTGATATGCGATATAATATTATTACATAACCGTTACTAAGGGACGAGAAAGTTTGTGCTGTTTAGCACCACTAGTTTGTCTGGCGCAACTATGCATATCGCAGACCGACCGGGCTGGTTGGGGTATGTGGAGGGGGTCTAAGCTTTCCAGTGATTACCGTACCAGTCGCCTCCGAGCTCTTGGGAGATCAGTTGTCCTGATAGTTATCAGAGCTCTGGAATTTGTTCCGCAAAATTTGTGTAAGAACGTGTCTAAACTCCCACGTCATTTAAGTTTGATAACTGCAAGATGGGTTTAATCGGAATCATCCGGCACCACAGATGCAATCCTGCTATCGATTCCGAATTTCGTTTTTTTTAAGAATTTGCAGTAAACTCTATCAAATTAATAATGGACATTGGCTCCCAACGAGCCAAATAAACTTTAGACGGTCGCCAGGAACTTATATGTTCCGAAAAAACACTTAATGAATTTGGGCTCCGAAAACTCGCAGTCACGAAAACCCATTCTCAATAAGCCAGTTTGACAGAAAGGAGGGTGCAGAATAACCGTATCGTTAAGCATACAGGCCAAACACTACTTCAAATAATTCTTACGTATAATGAAACTTTCCTATAATTTATTGGTATCATTAAGGGGTTCACACATTTTATTTCAAAATCATTAGTCTGCCACTTGCAACTAAATCAACGTAAGTAGTTTAGCAGAACGGAGCTTTTAAAGATGCAGAATAGTTCAGTAAGACATTCTCCCTTTGTAAGGACGAATTCATTCCCTTCATTTGATGCAGAATTAACAAGTATAAACATATTAATTTCTCAATGAATTACCTGCGTTAAATATTGACTCAAACGTCCAACTTCATTGAAAACTCACAAAGTTCAATGCTGGAAGAAACACATAAACCCTTTGGAACTTCACATAATTGCAAATTATACAATTTTGTTACCCTTGTACATTTTCATCCTGCCCGTTAAGATATCTAAACGCTGTTTACGTAGCCTCAAGATCATTTCATTAAGCCTTGCATACATCGTACCACGTTAAGCGCGCATCAAATCTATGAAAATTAATCAAGGAAAAACTTTCCAAGACAGTAGAATTTTATATGTTGCAGTAGAATTTTTTATCTTACATTGAAAACCTGTAAAATCGACGCACGGTTGTATCCGCCAAGTGCGGTCACCTCGCGCTTAAATATGACAGACAAGCAGTGAACATCCGTCACTGTCAAATGCAAAAATATCAGAACTATTGAAAACAGATGAATTATATAAGCATGTTTTCTTATCTTACATTGAATACCTATGGAAGCGATACTGGTTGAACCCGCCCAGTACGGACATCTCACTTAAATGATATGACAGACAAGCAGTCATATGCTAACATTCCAGAATTATTAATGATTTCTGTAAGACTACATAAGTTACATGATTTTCCTGAACAGAACAGTATATCATCTGTACAACATTCATTAAATAAACTGATGCAAAGAAACTTTTAAACATAGAAACAAATTGAATGGCGTATTTCGCTTCACTAAATTAGATGACTTGAGCTCCCCGACTAAGATTTGATCCAACACATTAAATAACATTTAACTGATCGAAACAACAATCGAAAGCTTCATGACCAATTAATCTTTATGATAATTGAAGAGGATACAAAATTCTCATTCCAATATAAGATACACTTTAAGCTACCTCGTAAACAGACGAAAAGCTATAGGACAGCTGGGAGCGGAAACGCTCAACACTGTTCACAAAGCAGCTTACATCTGGGTTCATGAACGACCATGGTAGCGCCTGTTACTTTTTGGCAGCCCCGTCTAGAAGTCGGAAAAGCTCTGGCGAGGCAGCGGCTCCAGCTCCGAGCGAAGCCGAAGTGCCAGGCTGACTGCAGTGCACGAGCACACGATGGCCTGGGGCGAGTGGTTCTTGTAAGCCCACTAGGTCTGCACTGCGCCGGAGCATTTCTAGCTACCTTGGTCACTGCTCCCTGGAAACACCAATACGTTGGCTCATGCCAGACGCCGAGTGAATACGAGTCTGCGTTAGCCCATGCCAGCAACTCAGAGAATGGGAGACTGGGGGTGGCACTCGTTTCTCCTCTTCTAGTAGGAAGAGCGCAGTGCTCTGTGGGACTTCATAGCGCGTTTCAGACGCCCGAAGCGCGCCTTGTGGGCAAGTGGTGAAACACCATTGAATTTACAACTTATTAAACACTCAGCACTGATGAAGAAGCAGTAATATAGCTAGATTTAGTATTAGCTACACAAATTAATTTATCATGAAAATTTGATCTTTTATTGATATTAAGCACAAGACATTGTTTTATTGGGAACATCTCACAATTTGCGCAGAGTATTGTGGAGGCACCGCTATTCCTAGATCTGTTCCTTACAAAGTTGGTTGCAACTGGGAGAAAACTTTATAATCAACCGACTCATAACATCTTCAGTCGTGAATTAGAGGAATATAAAATCGAACCAACTAGCTACGATAGTCCATCAACAATTGGCTCTCTAGCATGGAATGTTAAATAGTGGAGCTCCTCATTATAAATACAACCCAGCCCCTGTAATGGAAGTAAATAATACCAACATTTACAGGGACAGACTCATAATAACAAAAACTGGTATTCAATAGACCAGATTGACAGGGAAAAGAAAGAAGCTATGCTTGTGAATGTTGCCATACCGTTGACACACAATCTAAAGAACAGGCCGAGAAAATGACTAAGTATGTACATCTCGCTCTGGAAATAAAACAAATGTGGAAAGTACGGAATGTAACAATATATCCACTTGCTATTTCGGTTGGTGTTGTAACAAACAATTTGAGGAAAAATCTAAAAAAGAAGAAAGAAAAGAAAAGAGAAAAAAAGGATTACCTCCACGAATTCTAAATTGCGGACAGAAAGCAGTGATCCTGGAAACTTGTCATGTAGTTCGCAAGTTCCTGAACAAATGAGGCTCCCATATCGGCCGAGGGGATCAGAGTGAAATCTCTCTCCCCGGTGACCGAGCTCTTTCCTTAACGTGGCAGGTATAGGCATAATGAACCTAACACAAGCTGCTGAGAAATAATAGTAATAATAATAATAATAATAATAATAATAATAATAATAATAATAATAATAATAATGTTGGTGATAATGATCATGAAAGATAACCGACTACCAGAGCTAGTGTGGAAATATAAATAAAAATATACTTTAAACATACAGATGTTGTATTTTTCATTTTTAGACGTAGTACGTTAAAAATAATATATTAAGAATTAACATAAAATTTTAAAAAAGAATAACAAAATGTGAAGCGCAACCCTTGTCCGACCTTGCTCTTCCGGTCTATGGCTACTACCCACCCCCAGATTACGATGTTCAAGAACATAATCCCAAAGTGTTTTTACCAGGTGGCTTATGAAAGAAAGTTTGTACATTTCGAAGCTCCTGTTCTACAACATATCGACCCATTCGTACATTAGGATATAATTTTCAATTCGAAATTATCATTCGAAAGAGGCGTATTCCACTTACACTATCGTATGTGCTACACATAACAAAATTTTCATATAAAACGGTCGGATTTTAACGAAATGTCTTTTTTTTCACTTTAGTACGGTGATTTTTAGTTTAGACATTATTTTATGTTATGACTAGAGAAAAGGACCAATTTTTATATGACATTTTACTGTTTCGTTTGCATTTTTGTCGATTTCAACTAATGTAATTTTTTACCTTTTTCTGTCATTTTTAAACCATCGATTTTAATATCATTTAAATGGTACTTGCTTCAAATAATATTTACGAGTTGCAACAAACGTTCTCCACAGAATTCCTGAGCTCAGAACTTGTAAGGTCAGCCGTTGTATGTAGTGTGAGGTTCTTCTGACGACTACCAGCGCCATTGTTGGTTCGGCAGACTTCGGGATACTTAAAGACAGAGATTTCTTAGTAAAGAACAGTCTAAGCCAAAAGTCTGCAATCTAAGTTCTCTTGAACAAAAAAGGAAGAAGCCTTAGATACATCACTAATACAGTCGGCTCTGGTTGTAGTGAACTCGGATGTAGTTTCACTGACACGTTTCACTGGCATTACAAATAAGATTCGGCTGTAATGCACCTTAATCTCCTTTATAGTGAACGTAGAAAATACAATGTCCTGAAAATTATTTCCTTTCTGGAAAATAATATTATGACGGATTTTCCTCGTTCTACTCGGCAATTATTTTACCACAAATACACTCAATTAATTCATCGATATTTTATTTACCTTGGCAATTGCCCTATTTACATACCGAGGTCGATCCGCAAATTTTGTTACTGGGTTGCACAACACCATCCATACAGATTCTCGGTTATGAAAACTTATGAAAGAAATATTTTACCATTTTACATTTGTGATTCGGAAAAGTTCTATACCATTACCAATAAATAATACCTGTTTCAAAAATCAAGTAACATTTAATTTCTGTTTGTCTGCTTCTCACAAAACGAACTAGTGGTGCTACAGAATGGCACAGACTTTCCCGTATTAGTTTACTATTTCCTGTGGTCTCGGCTAGCTAATCGGACTTCTCACGTACTCTTGGCAGCTGCCATCTATCACCGCCCAAAGTTCATTGTTTTGACTTTGGTGGGTGGTGAATACCCAGTAGCCCTACTGCCCAACTGACATGACCCACCTTAATCCTCCTAATAGTTCGTTATGTTAATGATTATGAAAATTTTACAATTTTTGATGTTGTATAAACTAATTACTGTATGTAGATTGATTAGACAACTGTAATATTGGGTTAAAAATTTCCGAATGGCTATGAACATCTTCCTTTGGATGGTAAAAGGTTCTTTAGTGACCACTAATTTGTGTTAATGTTAACGTTTTGTTAACGACTTAGCTATTGCCCACAGACATTTAGCTTGTATAAATCTTTGTGGCATATTTTATTGAAAGCGTCAACGAAGTTATGAATGAACATATGTTTTGTTTCTAGGTGGTACAGCCTACCTTTGGTGGACGTACGTTGATATAAACAAGCATCTCAATAAAACTCCGGATGGGCAGATACTTGCAGAATCTGTTCGAAATGAACATGCATTTTTACTTTATTCTGTAATTGCAACTGTTTTTACTGTGAGTAAAGAAGAAAATTATGTAAAATTGAATTTTAATGTAGATAATGATTAGTATTCACTGCATGTCATCTATTCACCCTAATGGTTGTCAATTGCCAAAAGAAAGAGTTACAGTAATTGGCTGTCAGTTGCCAAAAGTGTTGTTCCATTATGAAAGAATAAAACATATTCAGATACTGGCTTTTAATATACCTATTATTTACTAATTTATTTAATTTATAACTCTCAAATTACATCTATTGTAACGTGTTTGTTATTCAAGAATTATTTTTCGCCACATTGGGCAGACATTGTGTAACGTGCGTCAACATTTCGATATTACTAATTAAATTTATTTTATCATGCCCCAAGCTAGGCAGCCATTTGTAAAATTTTAGGATTCATCCAATTTAATTTGTTTGCTATGCTCGTAAATTAATTGCTCTAATAACTCATAATTTGGCTACCTCTGTTTTCCTTTACGATAGTTTTTACTATAAGGCGCCACAATTCTTATTTCTCAGGGTCTGAAAACCTTCTTCGCGTGCCTGAAAATAACCGCTCATACGAGTTCACGGCTGGCAATAATTTTTATGACTATGGGAAATAACATTTTGTGTTTTTTAATACAATGCACTTTCTAAATAAATAAATAATAATTTATTTTCATTGAAGTTACAGCAGCGTAGCAATTGTCTGCGTACAGTAAGTTGTTTTAATAATTTAAATCTCCTTTTAAATAAATGTACAATGTTAAACCTTTGTCTTTGGATGCTTGTAGACAAAACTTTAGGTTATGATAGACCAAACATATTTATCTTTGATTGATGCAAACATATATAGTGTAACGTTGGGATTTAATGGGTAAATTGTAGAGATTCATACTTCCTTGAGAAAGATATATCAAAGCAGCAGCAACTACAATTCACACAATTACTGTCATGACCTTTCATAAACTCGTTCCCGATCCTCTCCAAATTATTGCCGGGAAAGGCATTGCACATATCGCAGAAAGAACAGTGACAGAAAGAGGGACTTTCTTCCAGAACGGCCAACTTTACTCGAAGGACTCATCAAATGCATATTTGGGTCAACAAACCTATCAAATGAAAATAAATTCCCCAAACAAATAATATATTCAATATCATCAAGAACGGACTGAACTTATTCTCTAAATAACATGTGGAATTCAGTAATTACATTGCAGCTAAGTTCAAATGAAGACAGAAAATTGGTATTCCTCTTAGAGTTCAAGCCCGCTGTGGCCACCGCTCAGCCGTGCTTCTGCAGTGTAAGTCGGTGGCTCTACGCGAGTTGCGGGGTGAAAGCGCACATCAGTATGGAGGCATAGAGGCACACGGCCAAACGGTAAACGCAGATGTTTTAGGAGGCATTGAATGTCGACATTCTAACATATATGCATTTATTGCAGATGCTATAATGAAGCGCACGCATTTAATTTCGGTTTGCAGAGAGGATCTGCATAATCTGGCTTGCAATGCCATTCATACACAGCAGATTAATGAGGTAATTAATGGAAATTTATTCATTTAAGCTGAAAGATAATTTTAGACCCAAGTAAATGTGGTTGCTGCACATCACGGTTTTCATCACTGCCAACAAAAAACTGGACAAGCAGTGGGTGACTTGGTAGCTGAATTGAGACGATTAGAGTCGGATTGCGGATTTGGAGCAGTGTTAGACAATATGATTCACAATCGACTGGTATGTGGAATCAGAGATGGAAATGTGCGAATTCGATTGTTGCAACGAGCTGGTCTTACGAGTACGTTGAATGAGGCCATGGAGACAGCATCCAGAGTTGAAACAGCATGTCAAGGAGATGTCATCCGGAGAAGAAACAATTCATTGGACGTCAGGGGAAAATACATCAGAAAATTATTCTTCAGAGAATTCAAGGACCATTGATTTACACACCTAATTTTCAGACTACGGGAGCAAGTACAAGTAATGTTTATCGAGAGGCCTCAATAGTTTCAGGTGTTTTGGTTCTCATCGTGTAGCACAATGCCATATAGATCTAGCTTCGCTTATGTGTACAGCTTGTGGGAAAACGCGACATGTTTCTCAAATTTTCCAAATAGAGCATCGTAAAGGAAAATTCAAGAAAAGAAATAATAAGAAACAAAATGTACAAAAATATGCTCATTTTTGGAGAGAATTTCAAAATCCTTCCTTAAATAGAAGAAAAATACCAACCGAATGGAAACTCGCCGTAGTGCTACCAATTTTCAAAAAGGGAGACCGATCAATATGTGACAACTACAGAGATATAAGTCTTCTAAACGTTGCTTATAAGATGTATTCAAAAATTGTGACTACTACACTAAGAAAACTTGCAGAAACAATGTTGATGGAAGAACGAAGTGGCTTTCGTCAAGGAAGGTCCTGCACAGACAATATCTTCCTCTTAAAACAAATTTTAGAGAAACACAGAGAATATAACAAGGAAACCTACATCTTGTTTGTAGATTACAAGAAAGCTTTTGACACTGTAGCCAGGCATACCCTCTTTGAAATATTAAGAAAGAAAGGAATCCCCGAACATCTTATCCTTGTAATTGAAAATATGTATAATAAATCTGAAATAAGTATTATTTGGAAACCAGATCTAAAAGCGGAAGTGGACCAAGGCCTACGACAAGGATGTAGTCTTTCACCGCTACTGTTTGGTATCTACATAGACGAAGCACTTCGTGAGTGGAAGAGCAGATTACAATTTTATAGCCTAGACCTAATTACATCAAAATTATGGACAATACTTTTTGCAGATGACCAAGCAATAATAGCAGAAGGAGAAGATATATTTCTTCATATTAACAACACTGGGCACAGATAAAAGTTTGCCCGATTGTGAGAAAGGAAGCACTTGCAAAGGTTCTTGGCTTAGGCAAGTAAAAGTAGCAACGGCTGAGGAAACTATGCACGGTATTCAGTGATAGTGCAAGGGACATTTTCGGCAAAACGTGGCGTAAGCAGAGGCGCCAGTAGCAGAGAGGTTGAAGATACGGACGGGTCCAGGCGCACGAGGAAGAAGACGGACAGCTGGGAGGAAGAACGGAAGAGGACGCCAAGAAGGACGCAAGAACGGCAGAGGCGAATCCCGTTTCTTACGACGCCAGAAGCTGGAACCGAACGGCTTCGGCGCAGCGACCTAGCGCCGACATCAAGGCCAAAGTGGGAAGTTTCACGAGGGTAACGGTTACGGAAATAGCGGAAAATAGGACAAGTTCACAGAGGCATGGGAGAAAACTAGTGATATAGGAATGTGTGTAAGAATTTGAGGACCACGGGTGGCAACAAATTGCCATGTATTAAGTAGGAACGATTTTGATGCGTCCTGCTGCATAAAAATTCTTACGTTAGGCACGATTTAATATATTACCTGGCCATTTTCAGACACACTGTTTTAAAATTATATTCAATGAGATGTAGTGCACTTTTTTTGCAACACATTCTGTTCTTTGTGTTATAGCTATGATTTTGAAGCAGGTGCATTGTAAAATGAATTTTTTGGTTCCACGTGCTAATTGTATATTGGTGAGTATATCACCTAATTTGGCTCTTGAATATATTGGTCTCTTCATATCTCATACATATAACGGGGAGGGTTCTAATTTGACGGGATAGCAATAGGTTGAATGATAGCAGACGGTGACCTTATACATATGAGGTTGACTTATTGAGTATAGCAAAACATAAAAATAAAGATATAAACCCTGTTTGACTCTAAAAATGTAGTTCTCTCGCTTCTCTCTTGTCTCCTCGCTCCCGTGGGCATCCTGGTTTGGGCTTGACCCATTTTGCCACTCGCTTTCAGCGAACCTTCATGTAAATTGTTTAAAACAATGTACCGAATTATTAGATGGTTGTAAGAGAGTTCCTCAGCAGAGAATGGTAATGTCCATCTGCATTTTTGGGAGAAATTCTTGCTTGTTTAATTTTTTTAAATTGCACATATTGCCTTTAGTTGCATATTGCATTTTTTCATCAATAGGAAACAAGTCTTTCTGGCAAAAATGGGGCCTCCAACTAAAAACTTTTTTAAGTGAGCGTTAGCAATAATGAAATTGTTAAAACATTTTCGTTAAGAATTCCGTAATAGTAATATAATACTAAATTAGTAATAGTAAAATAGTAGAAGAAAATATCTCAAACAGTAATTAAACATCACTTAATAAATCCTTGATTATTCCTATTCTTTCTTGCTTACATCGCATGTTCTGCGTATGTTGAAAACATGCAGTGAAGTAGTCAACTAACCGTGATAATCTTATGATCACGCTGTTATTTTATTCTTAAGATGCTTACTTAATGCAAACAAGCTTGTAAGGACTGACCGTGAGTGTAAGGAAGATAGCTACTAGTAGTTCTAGGCGCAAAAACAAGGGACAAGATCAGCAATTGCGCAATTAGTTAAGAGAACTTGGACGAAACGTATTTCGATTTGATAACGCAAGCTTTTGGCTGTTTACAATTCTATAATTGAGAATTTGTGCAAAATGTTACCCCTAGTAATTTATTTTCAAACTATTTCACTTATTGCCTTAATCAATTAGAAAAATCTTATCTCTTAGAATGCGATTGATAGAAACTGTGTTGGTCTCTTTTGGAGCATGGTCTATTCCTTTTACAGCGCGCGAAACGAATACAATGTTGGTTTTCCGGGTCCGAGTCGTATGTTCCGAATTTGTATCAAACCTTTAAACCTAACTAGATTTTATTTGGTACAGTATAATTTAACATATTGACGTGTTGATAACTGCGGGAACAGAATCGAAGGTTTTGAGGGGATGGCATTAATTTTATGTGTTTGTTTTTTATATAGCATAAAACGGTGTTAAAGCTAGGATGTATAGCTGTCGTAGCATTGGTCATCTAGTCGGCATACCATACTCGTCACCACACATACTCGCTCACCAAGCACATACTTACTAGGTCATCAAGACAGTTAATCGACGTATATTTCGCTATGAGTGAGGACTGCGTTTCGCACTGGGCGCACCCATATGGAGGGAGCGTGGCCTTATCGGGGCCGGCGATGTGCCGCCACTGTGGGACGTGGGGCGCCAGCGGCATGGGTATGGCTCAGTCATGTGGCCTCGGAATGCGCTCCGGATATCGCAGCATTCGTGGTTGGCTCACATCTTGAGCGAACCAAAGAGGTTGATAACATCAACTCCAAAGAATTCAAT
>BOPP01000290.1:732461-750704 GCA_017312745.1 Gryllus bimaculatus | reverse complement strand
AGAGCAAAATCTTGATAAACCCGCTTACGGTTCATGCGCTGCTACGTGAAAGCGTGGTAAGTTGTAGCGGTTAGGGGTTGTTAAAATATATATAGTATTATATATATATATATATATAATATATATATAATATATATATACACATATACATATTGTAGTATGATGTGGTATTAATGTACCATTTAATTAGTATTTACGTTATTTATGTAAGCAGTTAGTATATAATGTATTTGGATTTATTAAGTACTGTAAATTACCATTTGCAATGTGCTAGGCAGGGACAAAAGATTACTTGTGTTTTCTTATATTGTTATTTATGTTTTTTTCTATTTGTAATTTTCTTTATTTTTTATACCATTCTGCCACATGCAACATATGCCCAAAATGTAGAATTAAGTTATCTATCTGTAACTTCACAAAAGAAATCTTCAATTGGAGAAGAAAATTGTGTTATGTTCAAAAACTTTATTAATTGTAGCTCTATAAGTCTCCAGACAACCGTACAGAACCATCTCGTTTTGGAAACCACAACTTTACTGGCAAAGCCCATCTGGAAAATGCAATTGGCTTAAAAACTCCTAAACTTTAAGATGTAATTCACTCGACCTTAGAGAGCGTAAGGAGCGGACGAGTTCTTAAATAGACCGATGTAACTTCCTGCCTCAAGTCTAAATCAGCTGTAACCCTCTGAATTTACCTAGTAGTAATTATTCTCTAGTAAAAACTGGATGTCAAATCCTGAAATAATTTATATTGGCTCTTTGTGTCGATTGAATACTCATTTATTCCACACAGAAAATTCTCCTCAAATTCTTCGAACAATTCCTGCCCAAAAACTGTGCCTTTGCAACCATCGAAAATTACTGAAAGGTAACTTGGCTATTCTGCATCTGAAAACTCAATCCCTTGACCATCTTTAAACCGACAATCCTTTAGACTTCTAAGTGATAATCACCAAAAATAGTGTATATGCAGGAATCCATTGAGAACACAACCTCCCAAAATATTATAAAATGTATTCACATATCATTAACGAAATAACTGCTCCAGAATCCACCTCCGATGATGCTTCTTCATGTATATGCAGAAATAATTAATTAAAGCTTCTGGAACTGAAAATATTGGATTTAATCCTCATCTGCCACGTTAAAATCTCTACCGTCATTTTCTAGTGACAGCATGAATTCCATCAAACTGACGAAAAGCGAGTGGTAAAATGGTAACGAAAATTTGCGAAACCAACTTCTGCTTATATTGTTCGACGATAACTCACCAATGAAGTGGATTATTGAAATCTTCTTCTTCTTCTTATCTTCAAAGACTAGCATAATGCCTATTTCGCCGCTTAATTTTGTCCCTCCAGCGCATTCTTGGACGTCCATATTCCCTTTCCCTCCTTCGCTGATAAATTTGCCACTTGTTTAGGAATTCTGTCGTTGTTCATCGCCAACATGTGATCTTCCATGAGAGTCTGTAGGTGTGGACTTTCTCTATAAGACTTTCTAACCATTTTAGCTCGTTTTCGGATTGTGTTTCTTTGTCTGTCCAAAAGGCTATATCCCCTTACCGCTCTAAGGAATCTAACATTTCCGCTGCCTCATTATGATATATCTTTATTTGTCATTTCCACACTTCACTTCCCGTATATTGTATTACATAAACTTTGTAAATTAAATGAGAGTGTCTCTCTCACTTTAACTGAGGTTTCTTATAGTTCCATTCATTTATTTGAATCTTTCTATATGTTTGTCGATTTCGCCATAGAAGATGTCTGCACCAGAATTGAATGTTATATCTGCTCTACTGTTAATTATGACTTACAATTTTTAGCGTATCGGTATCGACCCTTGAATGCCATCACTTTCGTTTTGGTGTCTGATATTTTCAAGATATTATATTCTGCCATTATCCGCTGCAGTTTCATATGTTGCTTTTTGTAAGAAACACTACTTAATCTGCACTATCTCGCGGACGACTGACTAGAACGTCTGTTCGACGCCGAATACCCCTACCTAGTAGTCGTTGCAGCGGCAAATAATATCTAATGTTTAACGAAAGTGATGACTCGGCGAACGGTGATCAAAAGAGCAGCTGCTTACTCGAGGCGTGGTGGCAAGAGAAGAGAGTTTCCGCTTGCGGGTTCGCGTATTTATTGCGCGACGCCTGGGGAAATTCTCCGTGGTGGGGCTGCTTCCCCTCTCTCAACCCTTCACAAGGAAAACATTGCTTGTTAGTTTGCTTTCGTATAGTACGGGCAAGGAATACCAGGCCGCGCGTTTAAGTACCTCTGCCTTACACGCCTGTTATCCTCGCTGCCACCGTAGTGTTCACACATGAGACGGTGGTGTTATGGGGTTGCACAATCCCATAACGCCACAATATATATAGTGTCGTGGTAGTTCCACCATTTATAACTGAAGACCGGCTAAATCAATTATTATTATCATCATCTCTGATTCGTTAGATTCATCTCTGCCCCAAATAGCAAATATTAAAATACCAGAATAATTCAAGAAAAGGAACAAAACTGCATATTTATGTTAAATGCAACCCACAACATACTACAGGATTTTTAACTCTACTCCTAAAATCGTTCTAGGGCATTAAATACTAAAATTTCAGTGTCAAATGGCCCAAAGAAAAGTTTCTCACAGTAATCTACATCATGAGATAATATTGAACATTCTATTAAATTTTTGCTGGTCCGGCTCTTCTCGATATTACCTCACTTGCTCAGAGACATTCAGAATGTGCAACTACATGTGTATGAGAGAAGAGGAGAGGCGGAGAGTGGGGAAAGAGGGGGAGAGGCGAAGAGAGTGGGAGACGTATTCCATTACCGGTCTAACAAGCGCGGTATACGCAATTTCTTTTGCTTTCATCATGCGTTTTTTAAGATTTCTCATGATAAATTGCAAAGACCCCCAAGTTTCTCACTACATAGTTCGTTTGTTTCTCCTATCCCAACTTGCTGTCCATGCCGAGGTATTTACAATTCGAGACTCGCGGAACTGCAGCCTACCTGATAGGGTATCGTATGAAGAGCTCTGGCCCGACAAAAGTGGCTGGTCGCTTTATTTTTCTTTCCATTTATAGTCATTTTATTAGCTCTTTTCCAATCATAAATTTTTATTTAAATCGTTCTGTAGTTGAATTATATCGTACTAGTCAGCAATTTCCCTATTCAGTTGTCGTCGTCGAAGTCGAATTTTTGACTTTATATTTCATAAATAATTTACAAAAATAAGAAAGAGTAGTGGGTCTGTGACACTGCCCTGAGGGACCCCGGAAGTAACGTTATCCTTTTCCGATAAATGCTGTCCAATTCAGACTTTTTAATTTCATTCGCGAAGAAATTTACTTATCCTGCCTATGCCGAAATTCACTGTTACCTGCATGTCAATATTAGCATCGATGAGTTTCAGTAAAATCATATGGTACAATTTTCCCAAAGCATGGCCTTGATCATACATTCGCACAATTGGAAGTTGATGAAGTGTCCTCCCATTTTCTCACAATCTTAGGGTCCAATTTTAAAGAAGGTGTCCCATCTTTTATGAGGTAGTTGGCCAGCTAAAGTTCCATCTGAACTGAAGATTTTTTTGGCAATGTCAACATAAACTTTCAATGCATTAGGATTGCATTTTGTTTGGGGATCATGTTGTTGATCCAGAGAAGTTTCAGCAGAGTTGTAAATGCAATTCGTTCGTCTTATCATGGAATAGTAGTGTCAAAGGTAATCACACATAATTATGTTTGGTGGTCAGGTCTAAATAAGGATGTGGAACATGGTTCAAGGTTGTGCTATTTGTCAAGAATCTCGTTCTAATCCTCCAGCAGCAGCAGCAGCAGCATCATATTTGCCATGGCCAGAAGCATTATATTGTGGCAAAAAGCATATGATTATACTGGTACTATTAATGATTAAACTTTTCTCGTGGTTATCGATGCTTTTTCAAGAGTTCCTATCATAAAGCAGGTTTCGTTTATGTCAACTCAGACTCTTGGACGATGCTCTAGAGGAATTTTTGCACATTTTGGTACAACAGCTTGCATTTTTTTCGATAATGGAATTTGTTTGTCTTCTAAAGAGTTTCGTGTGTTTTGTCAAGAAATAATAGTTGATATCTTAACTCTCCACCTTTTCACCCTCAAGCAAATGGATTGGTTGAGAGAGCAACTTAATCATTTAAGAAGCTTCTTGGGAATCATAAGGAAGGAAATATGTCAACTAGGTTGTCAAGAGTTTTGTTTGCAATGAGGACTGCTATTTGTACTGCTACTATCAGGATACCAGCTGATATGTTTTTTTCAAATTTGAAGATTCGTTCTCGTATATAAATATATGGTATTATCAAAACTTGCAGAAATTCTCTTGAAGTACGATATTTTTTATTAATGGCACGGTCAGATTTCGAGATTATCAAAGAAATTCAACTCAATGGTCGAGAGGTGTTGCAAAAGGAAGAATGGGATCAAGATTATACAAAATTGAAAATGAAGATGGTATCGAGCATATTAGAAATTTTCGCAGATTTCAGTACGGCACCACGCATTGTTTTCCGTTAATGGAATTTGGTTGACTTCTAAAGAGTTTTGTCAACCAATTAATTTCTAGACAACAAAGATCAGATTTTAGAACTAAAAGAAACGAAGATTTTAGATTTGTTTCTGATATTCTCAAAGATACCTATATTAAAGATTTTGCTTCACCAAAAGTGTGTCTGCAAATATCTTCTTTTGGTAGCAATGGTTTTAGTACGAAATCCAAAGAATCTAAGCTATTTTCACATCATGAAAATCAAATTCTACAGCCATCAACAAGTAGATCAGTTCTGAAGGTAGTTGCAAACAAACTCCCTGTTAAAAACGTTTTGGAGAACAAAATACCTCAAGATTGTTGAAGACAAAATAACCTGTTTGCAACCAAAGAATAGTACTGGTAATTTACAAGTTGTGGTAAAAGAGGTTTTGAAAATCATGAAAGATGTTATATGACTTTTGTAAATAAAAGAACAAACAGAAGATTGTGGAAAAGATCTTACCCGCAAAAAGAAAGAAATCTTCTATAATTTTTTAAAGTAATTGTTAATTAAAGCTTTTTTCATACATTTAAACTTTCAAGGGGGAAAGATGTTCTATTTCTTTTCTTTGTTCATTGTAATGTTAGTTTTCACAGGGTTGTTAGTTTTAGAATCAATTATGTTTGTATGTCTTTATGTAAAGGTCTCTAAATAAAAAGGATACTTCTCATTTTAATACTGGCCTAAGACAATCATTGTTGATGTTATTTTAAGCAATTTTATTTGAAACAGATCTCTATTTTATAGTGTTCAACTTTAGTTAGTCAAAGTGAGTAAAATATTATTGTAATGGTCATTGTGTTAGTTACACTTTTATTGAGTTCATCTCAATATGTATTATTAGTGAGAATGTTTTATGATTTCTTCTATTTTGTTTGTAATAATAGCATCTTATTATATATGTGATGCAAAATATTTTCTTCACAGGTGATTATTCTGTTACTAGTGATTGTGATGAGGAAAAGAATTCGTTTTTTGGCAGCTCTTTTTGAAGACTCTGCTAGTTGCCTTGGAGATATTCCTGCCTTATTTATTCAACCGTTGATAACATTTATAGCTCTTTTAGCTTTCTTTGCCTTCTGGATTTCTGTGATAGTGTGTTTGGCCACATCAAGTAAGAATGCAAATTGTTTCAATATTGATTTGAATGATTTGTGAATGTTAAAATATGTTATAATATTCTCCAAAAATATTGTTCTGTAGCAGAACAATACTTCTTATCAGATTATTCATGTTCCTATTTTTCTTCTTTTGCTTCATTTTAGCATATCCTGGAGTGAAACCATTGCATCCATATCTGGATTTTCAGCAAGTAACTGAAACACAGACAAATGCAAGATCAGCACAATTGAATATATCCTTGAAAGACTTTAAGAGTGAGTAACTTCTAAAAAGCCTACAGTTAGGAAGATTGGAATTCTAGATTTTTGTTTTTCCATATAATGGATATATGTTTTCTGAAGAAAACCAAGATATATCGTCAGGATTTTCATAAGGGTGGAGAAAAATGGTTGTTGTTTATATTGTTATTATCATTTACAATATAATAATGAAGTAAATACAGGTATAATACATGCTTTACAAATTGAAATTTCTAAAATAAATTAATAAATAATTAACTAGTATTTCTCCAATAGCACATAGTTTCTCACGATATTGTTAATTGCTATAATATATTACAATATGACAATTACTGTCCTACTCTTCAACTACCATTTGAAAAATTCTTGAGCAAAAGAAGTGAGAAAAATAAATATTTTTTTTTAAATTCAAATATTTAATCAAAGGCAACTTTCTACCATTGAATTCAGTGTATTCACATTCTACACAAATGTACCTACGATGTATACTTCCGTAAATAACATTATTAGTTTATATTAAGGCAAATGAAAGGCAACCATCATTGTCTCGTGTTTTCAGTGTGGCGTTACAACAATGAATTGCAACAAGCAACAATGACGGACAATGATATGGATAGCAAGAAAATGAAAACCGTTTAAAAAATTTAATATACTTTTAAATTCATCAAAATTGCTCTGTTTTACATGTATTACTCTTCATTCTTACATCTTGTTAAGCAAAGCGAAGTCATCTATTTGTTTTAACATTTAACTCAATTAAAGGGCGCATTTTAAAATAGGTTTTAAGTAATTTCTGAGAGATTATTTTTAAAACGTATAAAAAAAAGCTAGAATATAGGAAACTGACAAAGAAATACGAAATAATACAGAAATACTTATTAGTATGTATCCAAATAACTGGCATCACCATTCATTTTAACATTCACTAAGCGCAGTAAATGTGGAGTGGGCGACTATGTTGGACGCCAAATTACTCAAAGAATGCTCATATTTTTAAGGAATTCAACTTGACCTTTTGTGAAGATCTGTTTTTACTTTCCTGCGCTTAAGAAGGAACTTCTTAAGAAGAGAAAAGTATATAATGCTGCGCGAAAAAACGGGAAATTTTCAGCAGAAAACGATTATTGTAGGGGCCTGGTAATGAAAAATTGGTATACCATATGCTAAATTTAGATTTAAAAAATCTTCTAACATATGAAATCGCCAGAATCCCTGTTTTGTAAATCCTTGATACCGAAAAATCGATTGACAGCAAAACATCTCTCCGTCCGTGTGTGAACAACGCTAGTGGCTAAATCGTTCAACCAATTTTCTGCAAAAGTGATATTCTCTAATCAATTAAGCTGATGTCGCGAGTTCCTTGAATTCAAATTCGAAATTTTAATTTTGGGGTGTAATTTACATGAAGCCCCTTGGACATTAAAAAAGAAATGGCGCCATCTATTTTGGTTAAATTTTGTTGTTGGTTGTCTGAAGGACATTTAAAAGAATGGCGCAAGTCTCATGTTGGTAAAAACTCTGATATTTCGAAAAGTGAAAAAAATCAGAATATTGTTTGGCGTCTTCCTACAACTGAAATATTAAAGATAGAGATTTTTTCCCTTAATAAAATCTGATCTTTACAAATTTTGAAATAACGTCATGTACATTTTTTTTAAAAATTTGAGTATTTTTCGCGTATTGTGTGAAATATAGGTATATTTTGTTTAAAAAAATTGTCTCGAAAACGACGCCGTCCGAAATTTTGTTGTTGCATACCCTGAAATGCATTTAAAAAATGGTTGCTGGTTGAAAACCCTAATTTTACGACAATTACAAAATTTCAAATTTTTATCGACGTCTTCCTACAACTACAAATATGAAGTTAAAATTTTTTCTTAATGTGTTCAACAAAAACAGATATTCAAATGAAGTCATGTTGAATTTTTTGAAACTACGAGTATTTTTGGAGTAATTGGACGTCAAAATTAGTCGCCCGCTCTGGAAATCCTGCGCTTCTCAATCTTAATTTTAGGCGTTTTGAGGATGTTGCATGCTACATTATTTAGAATGTGTATAGTATTTCTTTGTTCGTTTCTTACATTGGAGCTTTTATTATACGTCTACAAATTAATTTTTTAGAAATCATTTGAAATATGAAATAAAGGGTGCTAGCCTTTAGTCGCTGTCTCCCAATTAACGCAGTTGGATGGTACATAAGATAAAATTTATATTGTTCATTTTTCATTTTATGATTATTTATGTAATTTCATTTTAAAATGGAGTTAAACGTGAAAACGAAGAGATGAGTGGTTGTTGGTTGTTATTACCCATTGTTGTAGTGCCGCCAGAATTCTTTAAGTGCCTTTACCGCTATTTGAGGACAATCCACTTTTATGAGAAAATTTTGGAATGTCGAGGCTTCTTCTAAAGTACCCCCAAAATATAAGTATACGTTTCAAAAGTTCCAGGGCCTCCGAATTCATACAAATCAATCAGGGATTATCAATTTTGGAGAAAATCATACAAATGGTTTGGGCACATGTGTTGACCACCGACACCACTGTTACTTGACCACAGATACAGGTGCAGGCGGGTGGACGCTGGTAGACACACACATAGACACAGTCGGTTTGCAGTCAACCTGTTTTATCGGTGTTAAGGACACGGAAAAATTCTGACTTCACAAAGTATTAGAGGAAGAAATTTACTACATACAAGAACATGATTTATCCCCTTTTTTTGTTATCAAAGCTGGACAATAAGATTTTTACTTTCTCACTTTACGAAGTTCTTCGAAAGATCAGAATATTATGTAATCATGCGCAGGAAAAACTTATTGCCGGGTCCTGGTAGCAAAAATGAATCCTGTTGCTAAATTTAGAAAAACATCCTCCAACACATGGTGTTGTAAAAATCAGTTCTTTAAAAAAGGTTATGTACAATTTTTTTGAAAAATCGAGCTGGTTTTAATCTAAAATTAATGCAGAAAAAAATATATATATCTATTTTTTTTTTGAAACCTGTACAAAATATTTTTATATATCTTTTTCCTCATATGTTAATTTTATTTTTTGTGATGAAAAATACATACAAAACCTTTAAGAATTATTTTAAAAAGTTGTGAAATATTGATCTAGTTAATATCATTAGGGTGCACCTGCTTATCTCAAAGAGCTGCCGTTTATGTTTCCATCGTTCTGCCGACAACTCATAAGACTCCTGTAGATCAGTTTCCATTATAAATCTATTGTAATATCATACCTGCCCCATATAATCTCCTATTTTCTATTAAGTCTTATATTTCTTTTTCTTGTTAACTACATTGACCTTTCCTTTGGGCTTTTTTAGTACAAAAAAGTTATGTCATTTATGAAAATTTATTTCTAGATGATGCTTTCTGATTTGCAGATGGAAAATAATCCCCTGACTTAACTCAACAGATGTCATTCCAAAGGCAAAAGATAATACCAAAACAAAATTGTATTGAAAAATTTTAAGAGACTGGTCAGTTAATACATTTTCAGTGGGGAATAATACCAGGAATTTAGTTCTTTAAAAGCATGTTCTGTTACCTCATAATAACTGTAATTGACTGTAACTGTTGTTAAGAGTGCATATTTGTTTGTGCGTGTTTATTAATTTGATTCAGTTTTTAGTTCTGTGATCAATATATTAATATAAATTACTATCTGTGAAGAGTAGAATTTTTACAATTGAATATGATACACTGTAATGAATATAATACAATATAAAACTGTGATAATTGTGTGTTGGTTATGGTTTATTGTATTTCTTACAATCCTTTTCATTGTATTATTTTTTTCCAGAATTCACTTTTGTGGAATTTGTTGACCCTGCCTGGGTGAGATATTTCTGGTGGGTTTACCTCATAGGTCTGATATGGGTGTCAGAGTTTATTCTTGCCTGCCAGCAAATGGTTATCGCTGGAGCTGTGTCAATGTGGTATTTCAACAGGTAAAAAGTATTCAGTTTATTCCACATTTGGATTTAATTACAGTGTTAGCTAAAATTCTTTAACTGAAATTAGAGACAATCTTCATTACGAGTGAATTTTCTAGACTTCAATGAAAACAATTTAAAAACTGTTTCTATTTCAAATGTTTCTTTTTCTTTTTTCACACTATAATATTCATAATTCTCTTGCATATATTTTTTTCTATGTATAACTGATAGCATAATTTTCAGGCATGACCATATTTGATAGAGATGCAAATCTCCAACAAAACTTTGATATTTCAAAATTAAAATATTGGTATTAACCTTGAGGTGGGTTGTAGTGATTAGAACACAATGTGATTTTTACTTTTGGATGCAGTTTTCTAAAGATAACATGTTTCCTGGGGGTCGTTCTATTCTTGGCTTATTGCATTCGCTATCTTTTACTGGAATTCTGGTCGCCAGGCAGCTTCCTTCTTGCCAACAATGTGCATTTTTGGCAAATTGTATGTTACTGTTCTATAGAGTACAACATGTAGCAGTTTACAAAAATTGTGACATGGTTGAGTCAGATTATTAGAAAAATACATAGACACTCGTGTATTAATACGTAAAACAACACAAAAGTAAGAATTTTACTTATAAGTACTGAAACCTGTAATTGTTGTCATGAAATGTGGTGTTTTATTTAATTTTATTTGTACTAGCAACCATCCAATTTACAATTTAGTAACAGTACAGTGTGGATCAATTAGTCTTGCAACATATTCACTTTCATTTGTGATTTAAGTTTAAACACAGAATCTGATAAATCAATTCTTTCAATATTTGCTAATTTACATCATGAGGGAGCATTTATAAGATATGCTACAAACACAAATAAAATACAACAGTTTGTGTTATACATTATTATTTTTACTTTCTTGCTACTGTGTACCCAGTTTAGTGAAAGTGCTGTAATGCTGCAGGGAAAACTCAACAAATTTTTAAAAGAAAAATCTCTTATTGCTGGGCCCTAGCAATGAAAAATGAATAATGGCACTTTAGTAAATTATTTCCTCTGAAACGTTGTGTAGTCAAAATCCATGTTTTGAGGGTCCTTGATACCCAAAAATCTATTGACCACAAAAGGCTGTTTATTCTTCCGTGGTCAACGCTAGCACCTAAACCGATCAGCTGATTTTCTCCAAAATTGAAATTTCTCAATTATTCTGTCGATGTCCGTGGCCCCTTGAATTTGAAACCGTACTTTAGTTTCTGTTGTGTGTGTGTGTGTGTGTGTGGGGGGGGGGGTGTCTATTCAAGAAACTTGTGGGACATTTTCAAAAAAAAATTTTCTCTTCTTTTTTTTTTATTAAAATTTATTGTCAAGTAGGTAAAGGTCACTTAAGAGAATGGTGCTGGTCTCATTTTCATTGAAATCCCTGATATTTTGAAAATTAAAAGGTTCAGTTTGTCAAATTTGGGTTGATATTTGCTTTAAAATAATTATTTTTCATACTTAATGTTATTAAATGTAGCGAATAGTGACTGGTTTTCCGTGCAAATGCATGTTTTTATTTAAGCTTTGTAAACCTTTCAAACTGTGTAGATATCTTTCTTGACAAGCCTTTTTTAAAAATGAGGGAAAAATAAATTAGAGGGATATCTCAATGTCTGTCATGTTCCATTTCAATCCACGTCATATCTCTGTTGTGTGACACAGCAGATGATCAGATAGGCTTCCAAAAGTCCTCTATCTGTGTCTTTGAGGGAAGCTTTGACTCCTTCATATCACTTACAAGCCCTTTGACCTTTGACATATTCCTGTAGAATGCTTTCTGGTTTCTGTTAAAAAGAGTATTCTGTTGCTTCCTCGTAGTGCAATTCCTGTAGCATTGAAGGCGTTTTGTTAATGCCAAAAGCTTTTATCGTAGTGTGTGAAAATGTTCCGTTATTGTTGAATTCAAGGGCTCGTGCTTCGTATGTATTTTCATATTAATAAGATGTTATTCATCTTTCTTTTCAGTTTTTCTGAGGTATTTCTTTTTTTAAATTATGTGAGTCTCCCAATATCTCTCCTAGTGTGTTTTATACGATTTACCAGCCGTTTCTCCCAAGGTGGCATACTTTTTTCACTTCGATCATTGTGGGCAGTTGCTACGCGGATGAAAAGCTTGGAACCGTTACATCTTGAAGCCACAACTGCAGCACTATAAATTGCTGTGTGTACTTCTTCGAAGGATGGCCTTTGTTGTAGATGTTTTGGCTGTACTTTGTCATTCAAGACGCTGATTGCTCTTGCTAATTTCTTAGAGCAATTTTGTCTGGGAATGAAATAGCGTTCAGTGGGTTAGTTCCTTCAAATTCCGCAAGTGCCACTGCAAATACATTGCGAATTTGCACCTCTTCACTACTCTTATAATCAATACTTTTTGACATACTTGTCCCATTGTCATCCTGGATTTGCACAGCTGATATCTCCACTGCCCTCAGATTACTAGGTTCTGAGGAGTTAAACATTTTTCTTACTTCTTCCTTGATTGCTTCCAAAACTGGTGGAGAGAGGACATTTTTCTGAACAATTTCTCGTCGCTGGTCCGCTATTCTTTGCTCACCAACTTCAGAATCAAGAAAATGGTGAAGAAATCTTTGATGTAACTTTTGTCAGTAGGTCGTAGTGTCAGTCTCCATTTTGGTAGTAGTGTAGTATTCACGCATGATGAAGGTATTTATTTCTGTAGTCCACCTTCTGCATTGCCTGTCTGCGGCAGTGGTCTCTGGAAGCAATAGATTGCTTCTCTGGGAAGCACTTGCGGCAGGTGCAGCTATAAGTGGAGATGGATGGGTGCTGCTATGTTCGGCTGTAGTATATTCGGGGTTATCCCCGATCAGGGCCCGCCTCTTCAGCTCCTGATCACCTCCGGCTCGCATGCTGTCCCCTCAAGCGGTGGCTTCGAGGGTGCCCCGGCGCTCCCCGGGCAGCGGCTGCTTTTCTGAGGCCTTACGACGCATATTCCGTGTATATATATTTATGGGTGTGCCATCGCCCTGTTTGACGGAAAACCTTGTGGAAAAAAAACAACTCCGTGTCTCGTTCTCTCTCGCGCTCTCGTGCGCGCGCGGGTCCGCTTCTCCTGGGCTTTGCCTGCGTCATGTGGCAACGGCCAGCAACAATGAAGCCCGCAGGTCGAGCGCATTTTGAATGGAAATTGAATTAAAATGAAGGCAATTTTGTTCTACTGCGCCATGTAGAGTTACAACAAAATTAACTGCACATAAACCCTCTCGATAAATAAACACGTAGATGTGCCAACTTACATGGAGATCGGACACAGTGTTGGAGTTTACCACTTATAATATATGGAAAAATAACTGGTATTCGCATTCACACATAACATTGCATGGAAACTCATTCATACAAGCGCGCATTCATTTTCTCTTTATTTGAATGGCCATTCATGTTTAAAACTTTAACATTTCTCCTCTGCAATAATTCATGGCCATCTCGTGTAAAGTTGAAATAGAAATTTTTAAAAGTGTTCCTTTGTCCATGATCTGCATTGGTTCCATCAAACAAATCAACCCACACGTCGCCGAATTCCGGAATTACCATTTTCAATGTAAAACAGTTTTTCGTTGTCTGTACTGTTACTCCACGTTTTTCAACATATCACATTACATTTGTAAACCAAAATGGCTTTCCTCTCCGATCCGTCATGTATAGTCTTGTAATTCTCTGACTTTGTTTCATTGTCCTGCTAAAGTTCCATAAATAATTGCCGTCTCTCGTTCGTCATTTGCTTTCTATAGATATAGTTGAGTCTCTTCCTTAAATTTTGCTCACATTTCACAACGTTCACTTTCATAATTAAATTACATATTTTCTGGTTATTTCGTTTATGTTTTAATGCCTTCTAGGCTCGTTTAGTTTATTTTACATCTTTTACTTACATCATGTTTTCGTTGGATTGTGTTCAAATGTCTATGGGGGAAAAAATTATGATCCTCGTATAATTTTATTTAAAAACTTAATGTGTGCCTAAATATTTGTCACCCCAAGATCTCCTCTATTTATTTACTTCGGTCTGTTTGCTGTTTCCATAAATCCTCAATACCAGCATATTGAAGAAATAAACTATTCTTCGCAATTCACTAATTTGTTTTTAGTAATTATGTCACTTTGGGTCTATTAAAATATATTAAATTATTGGTGTTGATGAGTCTGTCTGGATCATCACAGTACATAAAATATTAGATGTGGTTTTTGTCTGAAAGTAAATATGACAAACACACTTTTTTGAAGATAGAATACAAATGTGTGCCAAACCTATCTGCGAAGGAACGTGATTGTTAAATAAAGACTTATTAATTACCGTTTTGGTTGTCGAAAATGTAAGGATTTTTGTTTTATTTGCATTTTCATTTATTTATTTACATCAAAAAGAATTAAAGACTGTGTGTGACAAGCTATGGGGGGAAGTTACATTTATGTCTAGAAGCAAAACAAATGACCATCTCAGCATTTGCTCGAGGATCATTGAAACTGGACGAAATTATGAAGCTGGGGGTCATTGACTCAGAAGCTGAAGTACAATACTTGTTACAGGTTCTTTACAATTATACAATCCAAATGGTATATAATACATTAAATGTCATTGTTAAAATAAATATTACTTTCCTTTTGGATCTAGTCTCTAATTGTATAGAAACAGTTATGCATCAGAAAAGATTTTACTTTGGACTTAAACTTTTTGTATTGAATTTAATCGTTTAATCTCATCTGGCAAGGTGTTGTAAGATAATGTACATGTATTATACGTGAATCTTTTGTAGTGAGCTGTTGATACTGTCACTTGATGAATATGATTACTACGTTGAGTGTTGTAGTTAATAGATAACGATGTTTGCTGAAAATATATTCCCGCCCTTCAGCAAGTCATTTTTGACAGAAACCACTTCATGTGACCATTTTATCAATTCAAGATTTATCTGTGGTTAATTTGCAATTTTATTTGGGCTAATTAGTAGGAATAGTGTAAAATAAAAAATTCTCAGCATTAGGAGGTTGTCTTATATTTAGAGTAATCTTCTATTTGGTTAAATATGGTATTTTTTCATCCGTAAATTGAACTCTTTACACATATTTTGGCATTACACAATGAGAGTTATGCAGCATCTGAACAGGGCTCGGATTCTAATGACATGTACACTTTTCATTAGTGCATTCTAGATGTTGCTAACTTGAAAATGAATGTTTATCACGACATATAGATGATGGAAATACATAGTTATTGGGTTTTTGCTTTTTTTAATCTTGGCCTAATTTTTGTCATTTTTACATTTTTCCCCTTTTTGTGATTTTTGTCAGTGAATGTATCCTGAATTTATATGACACACTAAGACAAAGTGTTTTTTGTTTCATCAGGACATGATGAAATTCACTACTGCAGTGGACTCTGTTTTCGAATACCTAAAATTGCACTGATCTTCGATAACTTCATTGACCCTTCTTAACCGACAGTTGGAGATCGGAGCTCAGGATTACATTTCCTCCTAAAATAAAGACTTTATATTAAATATAACTTTATGTAAATAATTATTTAAAATTGAATTCTTTGATTTCATTAATTGAGTTTATTCATTGAAGAAATTGATTCTTATAGAAATTTTTTAGTATTTTTGAAAAAATTAGGTCATTTCCGCCATATTTTTAAGTTATTATAAAGATTAGTTTAAAAGAATTTTTAGGACATCAGAATCCGAGCTCTGGTTATCAGTGATAAAAAAGTTTCATAGAACATTCCAAAGAATGCGATTAATTTTAAAATCCGAAATATTAATGATTTGTAAAAATGTGCTGAAGACATTTATTGAATACAAATAAAAAAAGACTCAACGACTTTCTGAAATGTATTTAGTGTGTTCCCAATTTGACACTGTTTTATGTCCACTTTTTCTTTCAATTTTAGAATATTTCCTTCTCTGCTCATTTCAGGAGGAGTGCTAGTGGAATTTTTCCTGTTTGCTCATCTACAAATAAACTTATTTGTTATCACATGGGTTCAGTTGCCAAAGGATCTATGCTCATTACATTATTTAAAGTGCCTCGCCTCATTTTGACTTATATATATGTGAAGTAAGTACTAAACTTCACTGCATATGTGTTACTGCATATATCTCATTAAAATGAATATTTAATTCTGACTATTTGTTTGTAGATTGAAGAATGGTCCTGAAGATAATTGCTGTGTCCGATGTGGTCTAAGATGCTGTATTTGTTGCTTTTATTGCTTTGAAAATTTCATTAAATACATGAATCACAATGCATACACTGTAATAGCAATGGAAGGACATAGTTTCTGTACTGCAACAAAAATTGTAAGTTATTAAGATGTTATATTTTTAACATATGAACTCCAAAGTTGAATGATTTATAGAGTAATTTGTTTGAAACAGTAGTTCATTGAAAATAAGTGGGTTTGTAAGTAGGTTTTAAAAGAAAAGAAGAGAGCATGTGTTGCAACACATGGGAAAAGAACTAGAATGAAACATTTGAGAATTAAATTTAAACAAAAGTTTAATTTTTTTGCAAAGTTAGCGACTGGGAAGACTGACATTGACATTCCCATTGTTCCTTCGGCACATGTGTGTGGCACAATGTTACTTTCAAACTAAAGGCAATTAAGGATTATATAAAGCCCTGGTCTTCCTCCTCCTATGCTTCTAGGAATGCGGAAGTTATTTTAACAAATCGGCCATGGCCACTTTTCATTTGGTTTCGTCCTGCAAGGTGAGCCTTCCCCATCTGCGATACTTTAAATAGACTTTCTGTGGATCATGTCTTTCTACATTGTGTAAAATTTAATGCCAGCCGGTGCAGAAACTGTCTTTGTCAGCTCTGCAAGCTAGGTGCTCAGGAACTAGTCTGCGCTCTCAAACCATTTTTCCTTTCTGCGGATAAATTGATTTTACCATTTAGTTTGAGAGAGAATGAGCTATTGTTTTTTCTGTATGTTACTTGGGTCTCTTTACAGCCAGTTTTTAAGGCATGTATATATTTTTTACATCACTAGCACTTCTGTTTAATAATTTTAATGCTGCCATTACAGCTCAATTTTAAATTATTAATGTTTTATTCAGTGTAATAATTGATTGTGAACCAGGTTTTTATCTCGTTGTTTTATAATCTATTTACATGATGTTTCAGTGGAATACGGACAAAACCATGTCAATTTTTATAGATAATTATTTTTATAAAGTATGACAATTGCACAGAAGAGCATTATGTTCAGTCATCTTTGACACAACATACCATTCAATATAACCACCATTTTGTTTTATCACAGCTTCTAATCTCAGTCTAACTTCTAATCACTTGCTTTTTTCAAAATCTTCTTACCCCAGTGTGCAAACGATGTCTCAATAGCGACCTTAGTGTGATCCAATGTTGGGATGTCAGGTCTTGTTGGAGTCCCGCTTAATAACGCTCCACCCGGAAAAATCGAGCAGATTCAAGTCGGTCGGAATGCCAGAAGTCCTTGTTTCAGAACATGCTCAGTTGATATTGCTGATGTGAGTGGGCGCTCCATCTTGCTAAAAGACGTACTGCCTTCCTGATGTCATAATGGCAATCCACGGCTTCACAAGTTTAATAATAATATTTATTGAGTCACATATACAATTACAATCGTGTGTGACAAGTCAATATGATGCCTTGGGTGGAGAGAGCGAAGTTACATTACTGTTCAGGAGCAAACAAGGGGCCATCTCAGCATTTGCTCAAAGGAACAGGAAAACTGAACAAAACCTGATCGAGATGGGGTCATTGGCCTAGAAATACAATACATGTTACGGTTAGATTAAGATATTATACAGTAGATAAATTATCTGCTAATAATTAACATTTCAATATGTTATTTTAACTTATAATTATAATAATTATTATTATTATAATAATAATAATTACATTAATAATACATATCAATTATGTTTGCAACTACATCAAATTTAGTAATAGTAGTACATTCTATATTTATAACTTGAAATGATGAGGAGTCAAGTTTTGACCAGTTTTTTTCTTCTTCTATTCTCCTTCTGTTTCACAGGATGCGATATGCAGTTCTTTTTTATTTGCTTCAACTTGAAACAGTTTACATGAAACAGAAAGTCTAATGGGATAAGAAATTCTTAATTATTTACATTTTTAAATCGTATTTTAATACTATTGCCTCCCTCAAAGTACGTTTATAAACTCCACCACTACCATCATCAGCTCCACCACAGTCATCTTTACCATGGCCGCCTAACCACCGTGGCCGCCTAACCACCGTGGCCGCCTAACCACCGTGACCGCCTTAACCACCGTCGCCGCCTTAACC
>BOPP01000290.1:706320-732436 GCA_017312745.1 Gryllus bimaculatus | reverse complement strand
CCTCTTCACTTACCATGGTCGCCTTTCACCAACCACCGTCATCGGGCCTTTTATCATCACCACCCCACCACCACCATCAACCTACCATCACCACCACCACCACTGTGGCCTACATCACCACACACCACCGTCACCTACATTCACCACCACCCCACCGTCACCTACATCACCACCATTCCCGCCACCACCGTCACCTACATCACCCACCATTCCCGCACCACCGTCACCTTAACATCACCACCATTCCCGCCACCACCGTCACCTACATCACCACCATTCCCGCCACCACCGTCACCTACATCACCACCATCACCAACCAACCACCGTCACCTACATCACCCACCAACCCGTCACCTACATCACCACCCACGTCACCTACATCACACCACCGTCACCTACATCCAACCACCACCAACCGTTCAACCTACATCACCACCACCACGTCACCCTACATCACCACCACCACCGTCACCTACATCAACACCCACCACCACCGTCACCTACATCACCACCACCGTCACCTACATCACCACCACACCACACACCACTGTCACCTACATCACCACCCCCACCGTCACTACATCACCACCACACGTCACCTACATCACCACACCCACCGTCACCTACATCACCACCACCACCGCTCACCTACATCACCACCACCACCGTGCACCTACATCACCACCACCACCGTCACCTACTATCACCACCACCACCGTCACCTACATTCACCACCACCACCGTCACCTAACATCACCACCACAACGTTCACCTACATCACACCACACCGTCACCTACATCACCACCACCACCACCGTCACCTACATTCACCACCACCCACCACCGTCCACCTACATCAACCACCCACCCACCGTCACCTACATCCCACCACCACGTCACCTACATCACCACCACCAACCGTCACCTAACATCACCACACCACCACCGTCACCTACATCACCACCACCACCACCGTCACCTACATCACCACACCACCGTTCACCTACATCACCACCACCACCGCCAACCTACATCACCACCACCACCGTCACCTACATCATCACCTCCGTACCTACATCGCCACCACCACACAACCACTACCGTCACCTACTCACCACTACCGTCACTACATCGCCACCACACGTCACCTACATCACCACCACCACCGTCACCTACATTCATCACCTGCGTCACCTACATCATCACCTCCGTCACCTACATCGCCACCACCACCAACCGTCACCTACATCACCACCCACACCCGTCACCTACATCACCACCACCACCGGTCAACTACATCCACCACCACCACCGTCACCTACATCACCACCCACCACCCTCACCTACATCACCACCCACCACCGTCACCTACATTCACCTCCGCTCAACCTACATCGCCACCACCACCACCACTTACCGTCACCTACATCACCACTACCGTCAACCTAACATCCGCCACCACCGTCACTACATCGCCACCACCACCACGTCGCCTCACCACAACCCACCACCGTCGCCTCACCACCACCACCACCGTCGCCTTCACCACCACCGTCGCTTCACCATCGCACCACACCACCGTCGCCTTCACCACCGCCCCCACCACCACCACCACCGTCGCCTTCACCCACGCCACCACCACCACCGTCGCCTTCACCACCGTTCGCCTTCCCACCGTCGCCTCACCACCGCCCACCACCGTCGCCTTCACCACGCCAACACCACCACCACCGTTCCGCCTTCACCACCGCTACCACCACCACCACACCCACCGTCGCCTTCACCACCGCCACCACCCACCACCACCGTCGCCTTCACCAAAACACTCGTCACCTTCACCACCACCACCGTCACCTTAACACACCACCCACCACCACCACCGTCGCCTTTCACCACCACCACCACGTCGCCTTCACCACCACCACACCACCGTTCGCCTTCACCACCACACCACGTCGCCTTCACCATCCACCACCACCACCACCACCCGTCGCTTCACCACCACCAACCACCGTCGCCTTCCACCACCACCACCACCACCACCCGTCGCCTTACCACCACCACCACCGTCACCTCCACCACCCGTCACCTACATCACCACCGTCACCTTCACCACCACCACCGTCACCTTCACCACCACCACGCTCACCTTCACCCACCACCACCACCACCGTCACCTACATCGCCGCCACCACCACCCAACGTCGCCTTCACCACCGCCACCACCACACCATCACCGTCGCTTCACCACCACCACCACCCGCGCCTTCACCACCACCACCACCACCGTCGCCTTCCGCCACCACCACACCACCACCACCACGTCGCCTTTCGCCACCACCACCACCACCACACACACCACCACCGTCGCCTTCACCGCTTCGCCTTCACCACCAACGTCGCCTTCACCGCCACCAACCACCGTCGCCTTCACCACCGCCCACCACCACGCGTCGCCTCACCCACCCACCGCCACCACCCACCACCACCACCGCCGTCTTCACCACCACCACCACCGTCGCCTTCACACCACACCACCACCACCACCACCTCCTCCGTCGCCTTCACCACCACCACCACCACCGTTGCCTTCACCACCACCACCACCGTCGCCTTCACCACCACCACCACCACCGTTGTCTTTCCCGTTTTTGAACAATGGTTTAATTTTTGCAATTTTGAGTATATCTGGGAATAAACCTTGTTTTTAGAGAGTAATTGCAGATATGAGAAAGTGGTTACACTATACATTGAATACTCTGATAAGATAATGTGAAATGTTGTCCAGGCCTGCTAACAATTTATTCTCCATATGTCCAATTATTTTAAACATTTCAGAGTGGTGGTTTCATAAAAAAATATAGAATTTACAATTTGTATAACATTAGTGTTTGGTTGGTGTGTTTTATTGTTTAGAAAGTATTGAGAGATCATTGATTTACCAATTTGTGAAAAGTGTTCAATGAATATATCAGCTAATTCTTGGGGGTCTCATAAAGTTTGGTTTTTGTAGTTGAGCTCTATATTTCTTCTGTTATTACTAGTTGCTGCTGAAGTTTTTTTTAAAATGTCCCGCGTAGCTTTTGTTTTGTTACGTGCATTTGCAATATACTTAGCATTTTTCATCATTTTTGCTTGTTTGATTGTTATTATTATTATTATTATTATTATTATTATTATTATTATTATTATTATTATTATTATTATATTATTGTTTTTAGAATTGAATTATATGTTTTGTAGTATGCAATGAAGTAGGAGTTACATTTGTTATTTATTAGTATTTTACACAGGTTGTGTTTTCTTTTTAATTTTTTAAATAGTTAATGAAGTAAATTTCCCTTCTATTGTAGGCCTTCACCACACTTGGTAATAATGCCTTGCGCCTCATAACATTGAATAGTGTGGGTGATTTCATACTTTTCCTGGGAAAATGTTTTGTAACTGCTGTGACTGGCTCAGTGGGCCTTCTTTTCCTCAAGCAGGACCCACATTTGCATTTCTATGCCATTCCAACTCTAGTTGTTTGCATATTTGCATTTTTTATTGCACATTGTGTATTGTCATTGTACGAGGTAAGTTCAATCATTCATAGGTAAATTCTTGTACTAAAAACTTACTTAACTGTGAAATGATACCTTCACAGATTAATTTATTCTTTTCACAGATTGTTATTGACACAATGTTTATTTGTGTTTGTGAAGATGAGCGTCTCAATCCCAATGGAGGAGAATGGAGTAATTCTCGGGTTTTGAAAGCCCAACGTTCAGAAGAAGGGGCTGAGTTAACTCCTATTAATACTCGTGACAGATCGTGAAAATTTGTTGTCTTATTTGTAGTTAAGATAAGTTTTCTCTGTATATAGATGCTTAATTGTTATCCTGTTAAATTTCTTGTCAGAAAAAAAATTAGGAAGAGTATTCGACACTTTAAGGTAAGCTTTATAGAATGTAGTGGTTCAACAATTATGATCAAAATGTGGTTATTGAAAACAAAATTGAAACAAGAAGAAAAAATATATACTTTTTTAGTTCTTTTATGTGAAAGAAATCTTTTAGTAAATATAATAATCCAAAGTTGATCAATTAAAGTTTTATCACAATTTCTTTGTGAAATGAAGGTTGGAAATTCATTTGTCTTTCATGTTGACATGTTTTATGTAAATGCTTTGTGGTTTTGCGAGTCATGAATTTACAGAATATTTATGTTTGAAGACTGGTTGAATGAATAAATGAAGAATGAATGATTGAATGAATGAATGAATGAATGAATGAATGAATGAATGAATGATTGATTGAATGGTTGTATCAGCAATTGGGAAAAATAAATATATGATGAAACTGTAGTATTAAGTAAAGGAAGGCACAAATTAGTTAGTAAAGAGCGTTTGAATTTACATTTGTATTTATGGAATACTTTATTAATTGTGCATATATATTCTGTGTAAAATGCATCACAAAACAATGTGTCAATACACAGGTTCCACTTAATTTTTGTTTCTATTGTCTCCATCATGTAATATGAAAACCAGTGTACAATATCATTACATTAATTGTGCTGCCAACATTAAAATCTTCCCCATTCCATGCAACTTATTTTATGTAATATCTTTTAAGTATTAGCATTTCATGTTTCATTCACTCCCTTGTGGTATTTGCTTATAAAATCAGAAATTGTGCAAACACATGGCACTTAATATGTAATGAAGATCATATATTCTTCCTCTGTGCAGAGTTCAGAAACAACTGTCTGCAATAACTTTGGTTTGATGTGACTGTTTGTACTTTGCCTATGAATTTAACAATGTTAAAAAGATAAACAAATATTTTGATTACTGCAAATGAAAGGGAAGGGATTAAGTGTTAGTTGTTTATTTCAAAGTTGACAGATGCTTGATGTTATTTTATAAAACAGTGGCTCTGTGTATGTGGTTCATACGTTTTCCTTGAAATGTGCCATACATTTTTGGACAGAATGTGTAGCAGTCCATTGTGCCTAATTTATAATTGTTTCATGATTGAATGTGAAGTTCCTTTTGAAATTTGCCAACAGCCAATATACTGGAAATAAAGTATGTTACTGTATTTTAAACTAGTTTAGATTCACAGTATTTTTTGTAACTTTTACAACAAAAAAATAGCCTAAAGTACGTAGCTGAATGCACATGTCAGTTTAATTTAGTACGTTTAGAAAATATGCAGTAAATATGCCTTTCTCTTGTGCTCAAGTGCATTATAAGTCAAAGTTGATTTGAAAGAAAACAGTAGTGCATAATTGAATGAGTAAGTTGATGTTACAAAAACCACATCTGTTTTTATAACAAAATGCTCTTTTCTAATGTCATGTTGTATTGATGGTTTAAACCAGGCCTGGCCAACCCATGACCTGCAGATTACATGTGGCTTGCCATGTTAAATTGAGCTGCCCTCCAGACAATTTTATATTACAAATATTGAAACTTTATTTCTTGTTATATGTAAAAAAATATTAAACAAATGAAAATTTACATGTGCTCCTATTAACAGTTGCACAAAACAAAGAATTTGAGATAATTTTCCCAAGTTTGTCATTATGTATTCTGTTTAGCCAGCTAGGTTTATGTCTAGCTAGCTAGGTTTAAGCATTGTGTTGCTGCACATTAAATGGCACGTGTCACAGGTTAACACTATCTTATGGGAAGAGGCACTCGAGCTCTTAAGCTGTTCCACATAAGATATAGTATTAATCTACATTGCACATTATTTAACATTCGTCAGTGCAACACTTGTGTCACACAGGCCTTAGCATTTAAAATAACTACAGTGTATAAACCAAAATATAGAGTAGGTGAGCAAATTTGTCACATTGGCACAGTATGGCATGAAAATGGCTTTCGTTTTGTTGCTCTGAATTAGCAATTGATAGAGTATCTGCTATGGTAGGTAATAATAAAGGAGCTGTAAAATTACTTGTAGACAAGCTAGATTGCAGAGACCAAATCAAAGATGTGTTTGTATTCACTGATACAACAAGAAAATGTATGTGGTCGTATTCTATCCATGAATTATGTTAGAAATGTAGTTATAATGATTGTAAATTACATTTGGTGACTGGTCAGCATCAGCAATTGAAAGAATTCCTTAGTGACATATCTACTGACTATGATGATAACATATATTTAACAAATGTTTAATGGTTAAGGCATTGAGAATTCTTAAAAAGATTTGTGATTTATGAAAGAAAGAAATCTCTTGAATTAAGTTTCCTTCATTTCTCAGAATTAATCAAATGTGCTACATAGTGTGGAATATTTTCATGCGCATTTAATGTTGGCGTGAACAATGTTCCTGAAAATGTGAAAATGCTTATAGTGCAATAATGAAATGAAACACATACCATTACTCATGTCAGGAAACCAATTAGAAACTCAGATCTTATCCCTGCTGGGGCTGTGCCTAGCTGGCAGAGATTCCTGGAAGAGGGAATATTCTGCATGCAGACATGTATGTTGGCACCAGATCTGATGTTTTAGCAGGGATAAAACACCACCTCTCATGTTGTAACTTTCACTACATGTATGTGATTAATGACTAGAAACCAGAAATTTGGCAAAATGCCCCTCTATAATTGGTCAATTTTAAGAAATTAGACAATAGGTGTGGTTTAACTGTACTTCATTTTATTATTAACTTGATTGGCCACATTGGACCACTTGAGTCGTTCCACTTCACTTATGGTTGACTGTCGAAGGTATCACCTTGAGGTGAGGATAAATCCTGGAGTTACAATTCTGTTATTCAGAAAGGTGATGAGAGATGGAGGATGATGGATGATAGGGGGTGAAAGGACGAACACAATACAACCAAGCCCGAGGCTGGACTCGAACCCGCGATCTTTTGGTACGAGATCGGTACGGCACTACTGCCCTAGCGATCTCGACCACCGGATCGGCTGTACTTCATTTATTTTAGAAGATTTTAATTTTGTCTGTTTTTGGTATTTTGCCTTATTTTGCTCTTTTCATTTTCCTTAATTCATGTTAAAAATCATCAAAGAAAGTGTGAAAATAGTTTTTGGATGCTAAAAGACTTTTCTCACTTGAAGAATCTCATCCCGTCTTTGAATATGGCCTCCAATATTTTTCAAGAACTATAAACAGCCCTTCTCAGTGCTGGTAATTTCATACAGGTTTAAAAATGAAAACAATAATATCGTTTTAACTTATGCCATTCCAGGATTCAAATGACAATAGTTAAGTTCACAAAAGCATTTTGTAGAGACTGCATGTGAACAAATTTATTGTAATTTCATCAAAATTTAGTGTGTCTCTTGACAATTTTGGTAGTGAACTGAAATTTGTGATAGATGGAACATACAATAATTAGTATCTAATGTTTACATGCAATCAATATTTCAAAGGAAATATGATTTCCTTCTGTGTTAATACTGATAAACTTTAGAATTAAAAGAAAGAATAGAATTGTTTATTTATGAATTTTTTAAATTAATATTTGTGAATCATTATTTTTCATTTATTACATTCCTTTTTAACAAATATTTTAGCCAGAATAAATAAATGCCTTTTTGACTTTCTATTTTAGGTAAAATAATTGCCTAAATTTCCAATCTCTATAAATGACAATATTAGTTGACACTCAGAAAAGCCAATCAATCAATCTAAGAAATATTCAAATTTATGTTATTTTGCACAATGAGTTGTAAATGATTTGGATCTACACATTTCTGAAACACGAGTAGTGTACCTTTTTACCTCTTAAACTCTCACAAGTCATTCAAGAAACCCGCCTTAGGTGGTTGTATCCTTCATTTCCAGTTTTTTTGAAATATTTTTCTTGATGAAATTTACAAAGAATTATTCTATGTTTAATTAACTATTAACAAATTAGAAAACGTGCTAAGATGAGCAACATCTAATATAAAAAGAAAAAAAGTGAAAGAAAGGAGAACAAATATCTGACTAATAATTAAGACATTCACACTCAAGAGTTAATTATACTGAATGATTGTACAATAAAAAAAAGTTATATTAATTTTATACTTCTTCACTTCCCGGGCTACATGGTTTATACCTCTATTACTTTTGTTAAAAATGTATCTATTTATGTAAAGTGTAGCCCAGTTATACTGTTGCATGTGATGGTGGCCCATGGATTCATTTGGGTAGCCAGGCCTCGTTTAAAGTTTAATGAACTAAAATAATAATTTGCGCTTAGTGCCTTTGAGATAAATTATTGTTAATTTATTCTGATGTAAATGGTATTTGGAGTTAGGTAATCATATTTAACATGAAGGGAACAATATGCAAGATATATATTAGATATCATCTCAAATGTGATTACTCTTGAAATACATTTATATCTCAATAAGACATTCATTAGTAGCTGTTAATTAAGAAATGAATTTTATCTAAAACCATAACCTTCAAAATACTAGTCGCAGATTATACAGTATTTGTGCTATTATTGTTTAGTCATGTACATTTTCATGTTTTTTCACAAGTTTATAATGTGCACCATGAAGGCATTATTTTCTTTTGTAATCATTCAGTTATCAATCTTCATATTTGTTCATGACTATTGTTTATCATCTTAATGTTAATATTATCAATTTAAGTAGGCTTTATTGTTTATTTTGTATTTACAAATCTATTTGCATTAATTTGATCTTCCATTTCAGGTCTTCCAGATTTTATATTTCAAATTCTTCCTAGCTTGAACATTATATAATAAGCAAATGTTGCTGTATGTTATGAATAATCGAAGTCTCTAATGTATTGCACGAAGTTACAACTTACAAATTGTTTCTATTATGGAAAATGATATAGATAAGTAGTTATACCTAATGACAGAAAAGTTAGAATAAGCTGTTAGTTTAGAGATTATTGTAATTTAAGAATTTAATTTCTTGAAAGTGTTGGTGAAATTTTAGAATGAATTCTTAAATGATCATTAATTCATTATCTCATTTACAACTGCTTTGTACACTTTAAAAGCAATTGTGCTGGTAAAGATTGATAACAAATGTGATCCCTTCAATTTTCATATATGTACTGTATAGTGAGGATATTATTTTTTTCTCCTAGGAGTTAGACTATTGCAATCTCCTCAGTAAGTCTATTGGTCTTCTTAATTTTGTTCCTTTTAATGTTCTTCCCCTTTCTCGTTTTTTTTTACAGTGACCCAGTTTAGTGTTGGTGTCTTTTGATCATTAGTGATCAGGGATTACTTTTTTTTTTTTAATTTATTTATTTAAGGTCACATCAACAACTATACCATTAGCCACCACTATTGGATTTAATGTTATGGTAATTATGAAGATGAGATGATATGATGATGATGGAGGGTGAAAGGACGAACACAAATTATGCCCGTGGCAGGTCTCGAATCCGCGATCCTTCAGTTTGAGATAGGGATTACTTGTTTAAGCCTCTAGAAAGAATTCTCAGGAATCTTATCTTGGGAATATTGTAAGAACAAACAACACCTCTCGTCTATTCCTACTATTCCTAAAGCAATGTACCACTTAAATCTTCTCTGGTTGTAAATCTTTTATTTTGTTCTTAAGCTACACTTTTTTAAAAAATTTAATCCAAATTTAATTTATTTCAGAGTTTACTTGTAAAGTGAACAAGGAAAGTAAAATTACTTTTTCAAGCGATTAGGGGAACATAGTTTCTCTATTCAAGACTACTCTAGTATTGCACAGTTCTTTCAACTTACAAGAATACAATTATTAATTTGTTTTCTTGTTTGTTGTAAAAAGCTTTTATTTTATACTTATTGGCTTGAGTTAATTTAAACTAGACAATCACAAAGGTGTTAAATATGGTTCTTGTTTGCGGATATCTGCTTTAAAAAAATCCAAAATATGAATTGTTAATTTTAATTCTTTGTGCCCTTTTTGATATTGAGTTGATTTGCATTTATCAGCTCCGACAACTGTTATTTAAGACTTTATTACACATCTTTTGCTGTCGCAAGCTAGTTGTAGAGTTGAGCTGTTAAAAGCGGTATATCCAACAAATTGATGACTATGTGTTGTTGTTGTTGTTTTTGAGATTTACATTGATTTCATTTTTTAGGGTAAAGAATCTCCTTATGTTATGAAACTGGGAGTTTTGTTGCATCTTGACTTAATGTCCTTTGTTTTAAGGGATCATTCTGAACAGTAATGTGCTTATTAGGAATCTCATACTGATTCTATTAATGCATGTTGCCGACATTACGGTTGAAACCCTGATTAAAATTCTTATTGAAATTTGATATTGAAACTGTCAGGTGTTGGTGCCAGAATGGTACAACTAGTGTTTAGAATTCTGTACATCTGGATGCATTGTAGAAACTATTAAAAACATTTTCGTAGTCAGTCATAATTAGAATTCAGTTGTCTATGGAATTCTGAATACAATACAACCAAGGTTGCCAATCATTTTCTTGCTTGAACCATCTTTAAAAAATAAATTGGAAAAATCTGCTATGCAACCATTAATAGCATTAATAAACCCAATAAAATTTGATTGTCATTAAAATTCTTTTCTGAATTACAAAGTAGCTCATCACTTAAGTTCAAAGCCAAATTGTTAAAAAATCAATAATCAAACGTTAATAAAATGTGTTTACCCTACAAAAAAAAGAAATTAATGCAATAAAACAGAACATTCATTCCATAAGCTGTAAACAAAACATAATTATCCTCAAAGTCAATGTGTACCAACTTGTTCTAATGTAAACTTTGTTGAGGTTAAACTTGAAAATAACTTCAATGGTGCAAACATGTGCCTGTCGGTTAAAAAAATGTAGTCTTATTTGATGTCTGTAATAGTTTTAAATCAAATTCTCCATTTAATATGTTTTTGTTTTTATCTACTGTGTAAGTGTAGATTTGTTTGAAAGTTAAAATTTTGTCATTAAAAAATTATTTTTGTGAACTTTCTTTACAAAGCTTGCAAACCACTGTGCAGAACTCAGTGATAGGGATAGAGGTAACATATTTACAAAATTGGTTTCTAACAAATGGTTCAAAAAATGCCTTTCAAATAGCAGCTTTAACAACAGTAAGCAGCTCAACTTTTTGTCCGTCCGTGTGGTGCAATTAGATCGATAAAAGAAATTAATAAATAGATGGCTATTCAAGTTTGAAGAATAATATATCTGAATTTTGCTAGTGTATTTCTAGCTGCATGTTAGAAACCACTTCTAGGTTGTTAGAAACAGTGTCAAACAGTATTCTGTATTTTAAAATTAGTTAAATGTTTTACTAAATATGTCATTAATGAATATTCATGTTTACCATGATTGAGTAGTATTGACAAGTAGTTAATTCAAGATGTCATTAGATCAAATGGTCTATTGTTACACACTGATTTGTATTTTGAGGTTCTGTTACTGTTATTATGTGCCTTTAGTACCTCACACAATAGAATATTCAGTGCAGTCACAGTATGTTCCTCATGAATGTATGTACAAAACTTTTCATAAAATGTTTGCAGTGTTCTGGAATTTAGTAGTTTATGAATCATTTATGAGTTTCTAAAAGAGAGTCAGACTTTAGTTTTTTGTGACTTCCTTTTAATGGGCATGTGGAAAATATATTTTAGGCAATTGCAAATTGTATTTATATGTACATATTTTGTTATTAAATTAAATTATATGTATGTAATGAAGTTAATAGTGTTCCTCTCCAATTTTTCCTTCATTAGTGACTGTTATTCAATGTTTGCCACATTCACATATGGTCATGCATATTTTCCTAATATTTCTCCACAAATGTGCAATGTATATTCTTCTAGTAATTCTTTAAAATTTGCCCGTGTTTCACCCAAAGTTTCTGAAAAATACTTCATATTTTCAAAAATGTTTGAACTTTTGTAAATTTGGAAACATTATGGACTTTGATTTAAATGAAACATATACCACTCTTCTAAACGTATTTTTTGATATCCAAGGTCTAATTTAATTAAAAAATTTCGAGCCATTTTGGAGATTTTAAAAATGTTGAGGCTTCATGTAAAGAAGCCACAAAAATCAAAATATCTGCAGAGCGTCAACACGAAAAAAGATGTGCCTGGTTTTTGTATTATTTTGACCAATTCCTGTAGGAACTGTTTGACCTGGTCTCTGATTTGACCGTATCCTTCCCTCACTATTACGGGGGAGACAGAAACCATCTTGGAGACCCGATGAGGACCCGCACTCGTCGGGAACTGTGTCCTCACTAAACTGTCAAATCCTATCCAATCAACATAGTTCCCTAGCATTACTTAAGGGTTGTGTTTATTATTTTTATCGCAAATCGTTTCTTCTGTCTCAGGATTGTCTCAATGTACTATTGTCATTTATGCGTTCCATGGCTGACTGCTTTTCAGCATTAAAGGAATGATGTTCTCCGTAGTTATCAGATCTTCATTTTATTGCCAGGCATCTTTCACAGGAAAAAAAATGTGTCTTGGGCTTCATCCGGTTTTTTGCAGTAAAGACATGTGGGATTCAACTTTTCCTATTGTGTAGAGGTTTATTTATTTACGTCAAAAACATAAAGATTGTGTGTGACGTGCGAAGGGGAGAAGAAAATTTGAAGTTACATTTATTTAAGTAAAATATTCAAAAGTTAATCAATAATACGATACTGAACGTTGAAAAACAAATAGATCGAAAAGTATATAATTGTAATTATTAAACGCTATGGTATTGTAATATTGTACAAAGAAATAAAAGAAGTTTTTATTTCCGCGAACTAAATGCAGCAGTTATTATCCTGTTATCTACGCGGCACTACAACAATGGGTAACAACAACCAACAATCACTGCTCATCAATTCGTTTTCACGTTTAACTCAATTTAAAATGAAATTACATAAATATATAATAAATAATCATAAAATGAAATATACAAATTTTATCTTGCGTACCATCCAACTGCGTTAATTGGGAGACGGCGACTGAAGGCTAGCAACCTTTATTTCATATTTCAAATAGATTTCAAATAATTTGTTAAAGATTAATTTGTAGACGTATAATAAAAGCTCCAATGTAAGAAACGAACAAAGAAATACTATACACATTCTAAATTATGTAGCATCCAACAGCCTCAAAACGCCTAAAATTAAGATTTAGAAGCGCAGGATTTCCAGAGCGGGCGACTAATTTTGACGTCTAATTACTCCAAAAATACTCGTAGTTTCGAAAAATTCAACTTGACCTTATTGGAATTTCTGCTTTGTTGAACACATTTCATTAAGGGAAAAAAATTTAACTTCATAATTGTAGTTGTAGGAAGATATCGAAAAATTTTTGGATTTTTTTAACTGTCGAAAAATCAGGGTTTTTAACCAACATGAGACCGGCACTATTTTTTAAACGTCCTTCAGACTATCCGGCAACTACATTTCATAAAAAACGACGGAGCCGTTTTTGAGAAAAAATGTTTAAACAAAATATGACTATATTTCACGCAACATTACGCGAAAAGTACTCAAATTTTCAAAAAAATGTACATGACGTTATTTCAAAATCTGTAAGGATCAGATTTTATTAAGGGAAAAAATCTCTATCTATAATGTTTTAGTTGCTGGAAATGCCAAAAAATATTCTGAATTCTTTCAATTTTCGAAAAATCAAGGATTTTAACCAACAAGAGACCTGCGCCATTTTTTAAAACTTCCTTCAGACTATCCAACAACATAATTAAACCAAAATCGATGGCGTCATTTTTTGAAAATATTGACAATGTGTAACTGTCTTCATGTAAAATACACCCCAAAATTAAAATATCGAGTTCAAATTCAAGGAACTCGCGACATCAGCCTCATCAATTGAAAAATATCAATTTTGGAGAAAATCGGCTGAACGATTTAGCCACACGTTGTTCACACACGGACGGAGAGACGTTTTGCTGTCAATCGATTTTTCGGCATCAAGGATTCACAAAACAGGGATTCTGGCCATTTCATATGTTAGAAGATTTTTTAAATCTAAATTTAGCATATGGTATACCAATTTTTCGTTACCAGGCCCCTATAATAATTGTTTTCTGCTGTTTTCTCCCGTTTTTTCGCGCAGCATTACATACTTTTCTCTTAAGAAGTTGCTTCTTAAGCGTGGGAAAGTAAAAACAGATCTTCACAAAAGGTCAAGTTGAATTCCTAGAAAATATGAGCATTCTTTGGGTAATTGGGCGTCAAACATAGTCGCCCGCTCCGCATTTACTGCTCTTGGTGAATGTAAAATGAATGGTGAGGCCAGGTATTTGGATACTACATATATACTAATAAGTATCTCTGTTTTATTTCGTATATCTTTGTTCGTTTCCTACATTCGAGCATGTTTTATTCGTTTTAAAATTAATCTTCCAGAAATTATTTAAAACCTATTTTAAATTGCGTCCTAATAGAGTTAAATGTTAAAACGAATAGTTGATTTCGCTGTGCTTAACAAGATGTGAGAATGAAAAGTAATGGATGTAAAACAGAGCAATTATGTTGAATTTAAAAATATATTAAATTTTTTTAAGTTTTCATTTTCTTGCTATGCGTATCAACAATGCTAATTGTTAAAATGTGTATCCCATACGAATTAGCGGTCACCGTTGCTTGTTGCAATCCATTGTAACGCCGCACTGAAAACAGGAGATAATGATAATTGCCTTTTATTCGCCTTAATATAAACTAATAATGTTATTTACAGAAGTACGCATCATTGGCATATTTCTGTAGAACGTGAATACACCGAATTCAATGGCAGAAAACTGTCTTCGTTTAAGCATTTGAATTTTAAAAAAATATTAATTTTTCTCGAAGTTCTCTCTATTGTTCAAGAAGTTTTCAAATGGTAGTTGAAAATTAAGAAAGAAATTGTCATATTGAAGTATTACATAGCCATTAACAATATTACGAGAAAGTATGTGCTGTTGTAGCTTTACTAGTTAATTATTTCTTAATTTATTTTATAGATTTCAATTTATAATGTATGTATTATACCCGCACTTACTTAATTATTGTATTGTAAATAATAATAATAACAACAATAACAATAATAATATAAACAACAACCATTTTTTCCACTCTTATGAAAATCCTGGCCATATGCCCATCTAGGTTTTCTTCAGAAAACATTTACTATGATATGGAAAAACAAAAACCTAGAATTCCACTCTTCCTAAATGTAGGCCTTTCAGAAGTTACTCACTCTTGAAGTCTTTCAAGGAGATATTCAATTATTGCGCTTATCTTGCATTTGTCTGTGTTTCAGTTACTTGCTGAAAATCCTGATATGGATGCAATGCTTTCACTCCAGGATAAGCTAGAGCGAAGCAAAAGAAGAAAAGAGGTATTTCCAGAAGTATCCGTGAACTCTGAGAAACTGCGTGAGGTAATAGTTGACCTCGCCGTGCGTACGGTGTATACAATAGTTCTGTTGTGGGATCAGTTTTGCGGTCCACGTACCGGTGGTTGATTGGTCCCATCTTTCTTGCCATTTCTGTCTCAATCTGTTCCGTGCGGCTTTCCTGGCTTCGTCGCGACCTTGTTCTCTTTGGGTGTGCCAGATCTCCTGTCGCTCTATAGCAAGTAAATCTATTAGCGGCGTATTTGTTCTTACAAGAAGCCTGCCTCGGTGACTGCGATATGCACCCGGAATTCTGAGTGCGCCGCGTCTGTATTGCGGACATTTTCTTCCGGTAGCCTACGAATTCTTGTTCAGCTCTCCGGCCCGTAACTATGCTCCGTTGGGTGTTGATCACTGACATTAACAAACGCCGTTTGCTTGGTTTGGGGTCGTTGGTGTTAGCCATTAGACTACTCAGGACACTACTCTGCGTTGCTTTGTCTGCTGCTTTTTGTAGGTGCGACCAAAAGTTGAGTTTTGTATCCAAAGTCACACCCAGATATTTGGCACTGTTGCCTGTTTCCATATCACTGTCTCCCACTCTAATTGTTATTTTTGTGGGAAAGTGTTTTCGTGTTAGCATCACATCAATCTTGTGTCCTGCGAATTCCAGGTCATGTTCCGTCATCAACGTCTTGATACGTCTCCTTGCCTAATTCACCTTTCATTGTGCTTCGTCTGATGAGCGTGCTTCTATGAGCAGGCCATCGTCGGCTTAGCCCACTGGTTCAGTATCTGTCGGCATTTCAATTTCTAGAAGGCCGTCGTATATGGCAATCCACAAATCCGGATTGATCCCTGAGATGCTTCGTCACTCAGTGTCTTTTTTCGCGGTCCTGGTTTCGTGTCGTAGATCAAGATGCGCTCCTTCATGTTATCCCGCATGACTCATCAGATAATACGAAACATAGAATTTCGTCAGTAATGCAATCAACATATCGTTCCACCTGGCTGAGTTTAATGGATTTTTACGTCAGAACAGGACGAGAAGTATGTTTCTTCTTGAGTGGTGTTTTCCTGTCTGCACTGAGTTGGTTACTTCGATCACAGCATGAACTGCATTTCGGAAGCAATGCTGTCGTTGTGACAGTCCTCCTGCCGCACAGTGTATTCGAGGTTGGAACAGCTTTTCGAACACGTTTCCTACCGTCTCGAGCATACATAGAGATATGCACATGCCTTGAAATTAACTCCTTTTCCTTTGCTGATAAGTTAGAGGCGTGCGGTTTACCACCGACTGCTGAAAACAGCATGTCTTAGACACTCGCACCTATCGGGAATTAGTCTCGGGTCCGCTTTAACCGCACCCTTGTAATGATTCCCGCTTCTCAATGATTGGGCTGATTAGTTCTCCTTCAGTGAAAAAGAGAACGTTATCCAGCTGTGATCCCTCGTCGTTATCTAATCTTTTTGAGTGAACAGGGATTAGAGTATCAACTATCTTCTGCATAGTTACGGCGTCCATGTTAGGGAGGTAGCCGAGTTTTTCATAACAATTCTGTATCCACGACCCCAAGGATCGTTGTCAGCTTCATTGCCGCTCGCCTTTTACAAATCTTCCTGTTTTTGTGGCTTTTTTGAGGGTCTCTCTGGCATTTCGATGGTCAGTGGCAAACATGTTGGTCTCCTCTCGGCCTCTGGCTCTTTGCGCCCTGTGTCTGAGTCGGAGACTGTTCCTTCTGAGCTCCGTTATTTCGTCGGTCCACCAGTTGGCTGATTTCCTTCTGTTTTATTATTCTTTTTGGGCATTACCGCATCGCAAACCAGTTCTACAAGTATATAGTAAATATAAGTAGTACAAGTATAGTAAGTTGTATAAGTTGCATTCTAAGTGCTACTCTTTTCTCTGCACTAGACTTCTTTCGCGTTGTCGCCATTTGGCAGCGATTTCGTCTACGCCATTAGTCATGACCACAAAAATGTCGATGTTCATCTTTACGGCGTCCTACTGCCATGGGGTTTGGCATCTGTCAGGAATTTTGTTGAGTTTATGGAATTCGATGTATTGATGATCGCTTCCATAGATTTCCTCCAAAACCTGCCAGTTTTCAATGCGCGCCACTATTCCTTCAGTGGAAAATGTCACGTCCTGTATCGTTTCCTTGTATCCGGGACGCCAAAAGGTTGTGTTGTCTGTATTGAGAACAAGTTAACTTAGTCTCGCCGCCATTTGCAGTATTCGTCGTTCTCTGGAGTTGGGTTGGTCCTTCCATCAGTATAGAGATTTCCAGATTGACGTCACAACGTTTGGCGGGAAAGTGTTGTGCGCGTAAGCAATTCCCAGAGAATGACATTGAGAATGAATACGTTTTTGGCTGAATTATGCGGTTCGCGTGTCGTATCAGATTTGTTATTTACAATGATATTTGCTTTCTTTCTATTTATTTATTTAGGTTCTGGCTGCGAATTTCGTCGACGAATTGAATTTTAAAACGCCTACTTATCAACACTCGTCAAGTCACCACCCTTTCTTTTTGGAAAAGGTTCGAAGCAAATATTATCATGATCCTAGCGATAGTGCTAATGTGCTGCTTTATAATAAAATGAAATGTAATAAACATTTGGTTCCACGTGCCCTTTTATCGGTTATGTAATGTGCCAAAGAATTTCGAGTCTCTGTGTAGTAGCGTAGAAGTGATTCTTTCCGTATATTTTTATAAACTGTCGGCTTTTTAAATATTTATTTTAGGAATTTGCATTAATTATTTTCATCGAGACAAATATTACCTTTATTAAACTTTAATAGTCGTTTGGAAAAAATCCAGAATGTTCATACACACAGTCCCAAAAATGTTTTTAACGGAGGGGAAGAACTTTCAATTCTAAGTTAGCTAGAATTTAATATATAGTTTAAGTATTAATTTTTCAATGTATTAATTGTAATAAGTGTATGCTTATTTAAAAATATAAATAAATATTGCACTTTTTATCATATTTTTAAATAATGCAAGCAAAATTGCAGTTTGTTGTGCTGAATTCGAAGTTTGGGATGGTTGAATTTCAATATTCAAGTCACGCGCTTAAAATGTTACTTCCTTCTCAATGATTTTAATGTTATCCTTTTTTATAAAACGTATTTGCAATGTCTTTTGCTTGGCAAGTTTTAATGAACATTTGATGCCATTTCTTGCAATACAATTGGGACACGACTTGATGGCCCTGGTGGCAGAAGAAAACAGTTTATTTGGTTACCTACGTAATATTTGGGGCTTAGCTTTTACACAGTCTTCAAGAAGATGGCGTAGCTTTTACACATATAAAGTCATGAAGATTTAAACAATTTTAAGTGTCTCATACATATTATGATGATATGTTTGTATATAACACGTTCAGGCAATACAAGTAAATGTCCACTTATTTATTGAGAGCTATGTCCTTTAGTGGGTTGTTTATGTGGAAAAGTATTCACGTGAAACATCTGGTAATGACAGGAAAATGTTTAGATGTGTGAACCTACTTACTGTTGACTTGAAACCATCTAACTTTTCTTGCTTCAAAGCAGAAATCTATTTTTGTCTTCTTTGTTCCGAGGGTGCTATGATTTTACATTCCTGATTTTTGGGAACAGTAAGGCATCTAAAAAAGCTTACTCTGCCTCTCCTGGCCTCTTTTACCCCGGTCCACTATCGGACACAACTTGGTTATCATGAAAATACAACTTTATTTTAGAGAAAAAAGAACATATTTCTGCGAGAAAGTGTAGTACGTAAAGAAAAGCAAATGAAAGTTTTAAAACGATTATAGGCAGGGGAAAACTTCCATCGAAGAATGATTACGACGTTTTAAAATAAATTCGACACTTATGTCGTGGTTTTTCCATAAGCTCACGGATTCTAGCAGCCTGTCGCTTGATACTCAGAGGTGACGGTGCTGCCCTCCGAACTACGAAAAGTCACGTGTTCTGGACATCTCTATTGATATATCAGTTGGTAGAAGTAATGTGGCATTATGTCAATACTACGAAGTAATGGCAAGTTCTGAGTGGACTTCAAATACGCCTCCTAAATTCTCGTCTCAGCTTCCATCAAATTCGAGATGAATGCTCTAGGTTGGAAGCCATTCCAAATAGAATAGTTTACTTTCAGGTATGATTATTAAGGTGTGTCAATCTGGAAAGCCATTTCAGGACACCGGAATGAAATCTGTCAAATGATTTATTGCTAATTAATTGCCACAATTGGAATTAATTGTCACGTATTTTCGAGACGAAAACGGATGTGAACTAGCTTGACGTGACGCCAGCACGTACATGAATTAAATTCGGGCTATAGCTCGAAGGAAACCCTCAGATGATTTATTGCTATTTATGTGTCACAATTTGGAATTAAGTGCCATGTATCTTTGTGAAGAAAACGGATGTGCGCGGGCCTGGGCGCCAGCACACACATAAGTGAAAATTGGTCGTAGCTTGACGGAAACCCTCAGATGATTTATTGCTAATTAATTGTTAATTAATCGCCATAATTTGGAATTAATTGCCATGTATCTTCGTGGCGGAAATGAGTGTGAGCTGGACGTCAGCACACAAATAAGTTAAATTCGGATCGTAGATCAACGGAATCTGATTTGATGCTAATTACTTGATACAATTTGGATTTAACTGCCACGCATCTTCGTTGCGAAAACGCGTTTGAGATGACCGAACGCGAACAAGTTATTACAAGTTATGACCCGAATTTAACATGTGTGTGTGTTGGTTTGACGCGTCAAAATAGCTCACACCCGTTTTTGCCACGTAAATACCCCACGAAAATACGTGACAATTAATTCCAATTTGTGACAATTAATTTGTAATTAATTAGCAATAAATCATTTGAGGGTTTCCATCGAGCTAATTTAACTTATGTGTGTGTGAATGTGGATGCGGATGTGCGGATGTGTGCTGACACTCAGCTCATCCGTTTCCCCCGGGAAAATACGTGGGAATTAATTCCAATTTGTTGCAATTATTTAGCAATAAATAATCTGAGGGTTTCCATCGAGCTGCGACTCTAAATTAACTAAGGTGTGTGTTGACATCCAGCTCACACCCGTTTTCTGCACGAACATACGTGACAATTAATTCCAAATTTTTGGAATTAATTAGCAATAAATCATTTGTGAGTCGAATTACAACCCGAATTGTACTTATTTGTGTGCTGGCGTCATGGCAAGCCAGCTCACACCCATTTCCGCCCCCAAAATACGTGGCAGTCAATTCTAAATTGTGGCAATTAAATAAGCAATAACTAATTTAACAGGTATCATTCCGGTATGCTGACGTGGCTCTGCCAGCTTGACGCGCCTTGATTATTACTGACCAAAGGAACTTTCCCCGTTTCGCCGGGGTGCACAATGAGCCATGATCGTTCAAAAGTTGTAATTTGAAGTAATGCACACCGAGTTGGACAATACTTTTCCCAGGGCACCACGACATTCCACCACAATATCAAGCTGTTCTTGACCTCTTGGACCGGGAAATGCGGCTCAGGTCATCAACTGATGTCACTGCAGTGCCTCGAATCGGGAGGTGCTAGGTTTAAGTCCCGGCCATGGCAAGGTTGTCGACATTAAGCTAGATAACTATACTTCGGTTTTTTTAACGTTTAGTCTGAAGGTCATGCACAGAAAAGGGAGAGGGAACGATGACTCCAATAGGGAGCCCTAAAAGTGGGTTCTATAGGGACGCTACGGATCTCTTTTGGAGTCTGCTCCCCTGATCCCTTTTGCTACCTCTCCTTTTTACATTCGTGACCTTGAGTTACCACGTTACAAAAATTGAAGTATAACTCGTGTTCCCCCGCTGTCTGGAGAATTCTATCATATGTGAAAACTATCAGAGCTGGTTGCTCTGATCTGTAGTTTTCCGTGGTTTCTCCGATCAATATCAGGCTAATGTCGGAGTAGTACCCTAGCAACGGACTGCGCGCCATCTTTCCTTCAAAACTGACTCCAGGAGCATCTTTTGCTAACAGCATCAGATCATCAGCAGATGCTAATGTAGACACACTCCTTTCGATTAGCAGGTACCCTGACTTGTTTTGCAATTTATCAAGCGAGCACTCTCTGGCAGGCAAGGGGTCTTCCTGATTTACTCCTATAGGAATTGGCACCTCAATGCCATTCGAGGGGTGCTGAATGATGGCGGAATCGTCAGCGTAAGAGTCCATTACCAAATTAGTAAAGGTGTCGAGGATCCCATTCCTGGTCAGGGTCCATCGAAACACCGCAGGAAGAACTTTGTCGAATGATTTGGATATACATAGCACAGCACCGACTCCACCCCCAGTGTGTTTCATGTCACAGGCTGCTTCGTAAATAATTTGAACAATAGCAAAGCGGCCAGGTTTGGAGATAACCAATTTAACAATGGATCGAAAGCATTTGTCGATGATGCCTCAAAAGATTCTGCGCAGAATAGAACAGTCATGATGGAGCTATAGTTTAAAGCACATTATTCTTACCATAAAAGTGGTGCTCCTTTCATCCAGTTGGCCAAGCTCTAAACTCCGGTCTGGTCTCCCTGCTAGTGTGTAGTGTAGTGCAGTGCAGTGTAGTACAGCCTGTATTTTAGGGTAATACTCCGGCATTCTCATGATGTTGATCAGAGAACCCACCGAAAACTACCTATCACAGCAGCCGGCTCCTAGAATTCTCCTTCAGACAGTGGCTGAATGTGACCTAGCTGTGTCGAAAATTGTGCCCCTAGAACTTCTCAGTCAGAGGTATTGCAGTGACATCAATTGCATCCCTGAGCCACCTAAACCCGTAAAGGAACTGTGTAGGATTGAGGTGGATTGTAGGGACAATATTTCAGTTTTACCCCAGAAGATATGTGGCTAACTTTGATCTTATCTGGTCCTGGAACCGTGGCATTTTTCATCCCATCCAGATGAATTTTAATTTCAGCGTTTTGCATAGCATATTGGTGTGGAGGTCTCTTTCAGGTGTCCATGCTTTATCATCCTCTCTTTATTAGGAAAGACAAATCGGGGGCTTAGTGTCTCGAATGTATTTGTAAAGGTCATTAACCTCATCCCTGTTAAGGGGCTGTTGATCCACACTTATACAGTTCAAGCCCATTCTAATGCACTTTGCATATAACTTTGATCATTCATGAAAAGGTCCTGCTCTCTAGCATAAGTGTAGCGCTTCTTTACGCCTTTGTCTCCATGTCTTTTACGACTGGTAGCGGTTGGGACATAGGAGCCGCCCAAAATCTCCGCGACGAAGCGAGCCGAGGTGCTATAGTGCGATTTTTATAACTGTGCGCTTGCGCAGAGTGTCACTGCATTTCGCGTCTTAGTCCTTGTCCTGGTTGCTCTTTCTTCCATACAACCATTTTCGTAATTTCATCCGAAGAGAAGACTTTTCCTGCTCAACGTTGGCGGAGCATAACTCACATGAAAAGCCTCCTTTAGATACTTTCGGACCCGGGTCGCGAAATGTCTCGAAGAGGCTACTAGCTTCCCTTTGTAGTTCTTACTGTATTTGGGATTTAAAATGCTTGGGGGACATAATAATTAGAAATACTATCGTGATGTCGAACTACACATTCAAATCGGAGGCCACATAGCCACCCCTCCTTTGTGGATACAGGGTGCGTAGCGACTCGCCTCGAAGGGAATCCTAATCATGAACCGATCCAAGCTAGGGTCGTCATAAATGGTGGCCTATTGCTCGCTGGGCGAGCCACCATGCGTTCCGGCGTTCGAGGCTTCGTCCACACTCCGCAGCCAGTTGCTCCGAGGAGCCGACGGGATCGTGGGCTGCAGACCCCGACCCCTTCCCCTGTGGCGTGGGGCAACCGAGGTGTTTTTGTCAGGATTTTCTTCCATTAGCTAAGAACTCCCGTTTTAAGTCGCTGGAGCTTCGCCTTTCGCCCATCCCTTTTGACTTCACCTCCAGTTGTCCCAAGATGAATTACAGGGGGCCATCGCGCCGCGAGCATGAGTGTGGAAACCATTTCAGAAGCCTATTACGGCCATATGGTTTCAATACCATTACAGTAGGGCATCTCAGTGCTTACTGGTGTATGCTTACTAGCGTCGCCTCCTCCACCGAGACCCAGGACCGCCGACTCCATCAGACTCCCAAGGAAAGGAAGTAATCTCATTGAAACGGAACAAAATTTATCCACTTTGTCGGTATCAACAACCTACAATCTTCTACCTACTTTCTGTCGAACAACTGTCCATTTTTGCCGAAGCATTAAAATACATACTCTTTACGACGCAAATATGTAGTATGGCTAGAAAGTAAAAATGCTTGAGAAAGGAATATTATGAAGTTGATCTAGAATTGAAGGAAAAATGTAGGAATCTCCCTACGTTCCTGCAATGTCATGTATAACAAAGGGGACCAATACGCACATTGCTTGCTACACCATTACTGGTCTAATCGCCGCCACCACCATCGACTCTGAAGCTAGAATTGTTCTCTAAGCTTTTAGTCAGTTTTACTATTGAACTAGGGTTTACTCGACAAAAATGACAAATCATTAAACTTGTGCAATAATATGAATAAAAAACTTAATTTCGATATTTGATAAAACAAATGTATTGCGATTGATTTTTCTTTCATTTTAAGATGTTCTTTATTATAATTTTCTCTATAGAATTCCTCTCAGAAACATTCTCATTGAAACATTTTTATTTGAAGAGCGCTACATGACGTTGCCCATGATTCTTCTAAAAACACTTTAAGATGTCAAAAGAATCTCCCACGAAACAAAATCAAGAGAGCAGCCAATCGGAATAAAGTTAAGAAACCCTACTTGACGTTAATGAATTTTGCCAATTTCCCAAACCCATAACTCGCTTCAATCACCTGTTCCCTTCATCAAACTCACTTCAACTACAGAATTGCGCTCCGGGAAAACTACTGCATTGTATCGCCAAATGTTATAATATCAGGAAGATGTGATTTCATTGCTACCTGGGCGTATTTTAACTATTTATTGCTAATGGGAACATTCTATCCAAAAATATTTTTTTCCAACACACTATCCTTAAACAATGAGTAATACGTGATAAAATCCAGCAATTTTTTTATCTTAATCCACGTGCTCAAATTAAAGATTACAATCGCAATTGAAATTCGCTTAGTCTATCCCTCAAAGGTTTTGTTAGTGAGAGGTGTCTAAAGCGCCTTTTAACATTTAAAAAATGTCTAGGATCATAAATTGTGCAATCCCCGAAGTTTACAGCCGTCCACCGCCTTACCTCAAGATTCCCAAGGCGCCCTCGCAAGGAGATAGTTGAAAGCCGCCAGCACCGCGAGGGCCTCTCAAACCCCTTGAAAACCATGGAAAGAATAATAGTACTGTGCACCGCGGGTGCACAGCAGCCAGCCATCATCACAGCGACAGCCATTTTCTTGGATAGAAACCATTCTTATTATTAAGGATGACATGACGGACCCTTACAAATGTATCGCAGCCAGCTTCCCTAATTCCCCAAGCCTCATTAGTAAAATGTTCTTCACACATCGCAGTCCGCTCCCCCAGCACTCCGCAACGACTTCCCAAAGACCCTTGAAAGGAACTGATTTAACCGTACAACTTCCCATAATAAAGTCAACTGAAGGACGAACTCTTCCAGCCAATAGACTTTTAAAATCAAGAACTCTATAGAACATGACGCTTAGTAGTAGTAGTAGTAGTAGTAGTAGTAGTAGTAGTAGTAGTAGTAGTTGTAGTAATAGTAGTAATAGTAGTAGTCGTAGTCATTGTCGTAGTATTAGTGGTAGTAGTAGTGGTGGTAGTAGTAGTCGTAGTAGTAGAGAGTATTATACAGCTGTAACCGTTTCTCACTGCCTAATCTCCATTTCTTTCGATCTCCCCAGGCGTCATCTTCTAAATCACGTGCTGCCGTGATTCATCTTAGGTCTTTCTCCCACTTCCTTCGAAGTCTTTCTCTATATCTTCATTCTTTCGGATGTCATTCTCACATCTTCTTTGTCAGGCGCTCACTGTCCAACCTTCTTAAATACCCATACCATAATAAAGCCTTTGTTTCTATTAGTTCTAAGGTTGATTTTCAGGTTTTATTATTTTAATATTTTTTGATTTTTAATTATTTCCTGTCTTGTAACCTGACAATACCGTCTCTAATATTCCATTTCTGATCCTTGGATCCTATCCCTGGCATTAATAGGCCATAACTCCGCTCCATATGTGAATAGACTTTCAACAATTGTTTTATATTGTGTAATTTTTGTGTTTCTTTTTATACTTGAATTCCATGTCAATGGATGTAAATATATTGTAACTTATTTTGTAGAGGACATCTTTGTTATCAACACCATCACTTGTTAAAGTTACACCCAGATAGTAGAATTACTTCTCATATTTAATCATGTCCCTAAGTGTTAACAGGTCCTGACCATTGCCTCTCACTACCATATATTTTGTTTTTGATATGTTAATTCCAAGTCCCCACTTGTCATATTCTCAATTAATTTTCGAGTCATATAGTGGATATCATCCTCATCACTGGCTAAGACCACTCATCAAACAAAGTACAATATATAAAAAAAATAATTTATATAAACAGTATATAATTTATATTTATATATACAATAGATAAAAAACAATTAATATAAACTGAATCAATTGGTATTCCCATGCCTTTACACTTTCTTTTCAAGGTGTGAAGTACTCGTTTAATGTATATTTTAAAGAGAGAAGGGCATATTGTGACGTCATGGATACTCACAGCGACCACAGACACAGAGCTTTCGTATAACAAATATATT
>BOPP01000290.1:668146-691314 GCA_017312745.1 Gryllus bimaculatus | reverse complement strand
CACCTTTACATGTTTTTTTTTATCTATACGGGGGGGGAAAACATCGTATTTTAAAAACAAAAAAAAAAAAAAAAAAAAAAAAAAAAAAAAAAAAAAAAAAAAAAAAAAAAAAAAAAAAAAAAAAAAAAAAAAAAAAAAAAAAAAAAAAAAAATTACCGAAACCTAAATATTTACTTGTCCCTCCGCTTCCGAGAAAAACTTGTTTTTTTTTTTAAATGACCTTCCTCTGCCATTTTCCTTTTCTCCTTCCCGTCAATACTTTGTGAAAATTTTCAAAATAAGTCATATGATTTTCACCACTGGTGTTCTGTTGTATTAACATGCCTTCCCTGTTTTCTTTTTTCAACATCGCCTAATCTTGTGCATTATAATAGTCCGGATCGTGCTGTTACTTTTTAACAATTTTGACTGGTAACAAAAGCCTGCTCCCAGCATTTCTAAAAATCATTTTTATAAACTCTTCCCCATATTCATCCGGATTTCCTCCTCCTTTCTATAAGAAACTCCCATATCGTTCTCTCTAAGTAATTTTGGAAAAACCCTGGTACATTCTCTTTCTTGTATTCCTTCACCAGGAATACCGGGGTAGTACTTTTTCTTTTGAAGAGTATTTACACTGTTTAATCGACAAAAACAGGCTTTATGGTCACTTATGCCTTCTAAAACGTCGCACGACAAGAATAATCCGTTCGGTCTAATTAGGCAGACATCCCAGAATCGCATCCTGCCATGTCGGCCTGTCTACTACCATGCTTCTAATCCCGCTGTTCCAGACAAGTCGGTTGACATAGTTTGGACTTTCCCATTGCAAACATTCCCTTTGCAATTTGCGTCTGGAGCATTTAAGTCTCGCAATAACTACATGACGGTTTATTTATATTTTTTGTTCTCTCGTAGAGAGCAGCTAAAAATGTTGCATAGCGTTGCCCGGTTGGACGATTTAGCAAGCAATAATTCCTTAAGATACTTCCCTGAACAGAAAATTTCTACACCCGTCATTTCAAATTCTTTAGTTCACACACATTTTTGCATCCGATATTAAATGTGTTTTTCACGCATATAAAGACACACCGCCTCTAGTTTCGCGAGTCTCTCCGAAACCGCTTAATGTAGCTGAAACGACAACATTTCCGGGTTTGCTACCCGCGTCGAAAGCCAAGACTCTGTTTTCCTATTATGACACTCAGGATCACATGCTTTCAATTAAATTCCAAAATTCGGATTCTATTCATATACTACGACAGTTCAACCTGAACAATCTAGCGAAGCCTCTCCTTCACCTGGAATGTAGTGTGTACGGGCGACCCGTGCTATCCATCCCTAGATCCTGTGCCGCCGGTCACGGCCCTCTCTCCCCCGCCAGCAGTCAGAATGCGTCGCCTCCGTGTCACCATCCCCCCCGCAGTCAGATGCGTCGCTCCGTCACCTCCCCCGCAGCAGTCAGATGCGTCGCCTCCGTCACCTCCCCCGCAGCAGTTCAGATTGCGTCGCCCTCCGTCTCACCTCCCGCAGCCAGCAATGCGTATCGCCTCCGACACCTACCCCGCAGCAGTCAGATGCGTCGCCTACGTCCACCTCCCCCGCCAAGCAGTCAGATGCGACGCCTCCGTCACTCCCCCGCAGCAGCAGACTGAGCATTCGCTCCGATCATACCCCCCGCAGCGTCTCCAAACGCATCCTCTCTTTTTAGGCAACCATCACTGCCCTTGGCGACATCATTGCCTCTTTCTCCATCCATTTATCCACGTAAATACGACCGATATTACTTGGTCGTGAAGACATCCCAGTTCCATCGCACCTCGGAAGTTGAGAATAGAAGGGCCGTCCATCCTAGGTCTGTTCGTGCCCGAGCCAGTGACTTTGGGGGATCGACGAGTGGCCAATAAATTCTCACAAGCCCATAATAATCCACAATTTACGACCCGCGTCTCTTACTAATGTGGACATTCATTACGGCGCATAACTTCCGGAAAACAATGACCCTGCATTTTTAATGTTAGTTCGGATGGCTGCCCTATTCTCGAATATTGTGTTAATTTGTGTCGTAAACAGGTTGCCCGTTTCCGCCGTCTGAGTTCCTACATGACACTCAGAACCACTTCTGCCTGTTCATTTGATTTGGACTTTATTCACACACCGAGAGTCATTTGACACACCGACCAGGATATTTTGCTCCACGTCACTCCTATCACCAAGGAGAGTGCCAAAACACCTACTGCACAAAGTAAGCCACGCCGCCTCCTTCCCGCAAGCCCGAGAACGCCCCGTTGCGGTCGAAGCCACCGACCGGGACGGGCACGCGCAGCCAATGCACCCAACACGCCGCTCGGTTACACAGCCAAGATTCCCACGCCCATTGCCTTTCACTTCGCGGAGCTCCTCGAAAGACGTCCGCACGCGGCGACTACCTGCGAGCGAATGATACCTGCGAGTGAAATAATAATAATAATAATAAAAATAATAATAAAAATAATAATATGGCTACAATTGGCTGATTGCCAGGTGGTGGCCATAACCCAACAGTTTTACAATATATGTACACACAATTCAAACACAATTTACAATACACTCCTTTCGAGCATATATACGCAATATATAATTATACACAGACCTGTATACATCTATAGCACATATATACACACATATACATGTATACACACACACTCATATATATATATATATATATATATATATATATATATATATATATATATATATGTGTGTGTGTGTGTGTGTGTGTGTGTGTGTGTGTATGTACATATATGCACGCTTTTCTGACCTTCCTTTTTAGTTTTCTGATATTAGCCGTGTAATACGCTGGAACTATTTTCTTTAACTATCTTAGTTAGCACAAACTCTCTGCCTAAAGGAGTTTCATATTTCTTCTACGTTTCTACCATGTGGTTCCCAGACGTCGCAGTTCCCTAATAATTATTCCTGAAAACCTTTTGTGTCAGCACGACTGTACTGAAATAATAGTTTTCGCGTGTTTTTCGAGTACCTAGTGTCCTGCCACGCCACCTGCAAAAGCACTGCCTCGTGGTCACTAATACCTGGTGTTTCTTAAGCTGTCAACATCTGCCCTGGGTGAACTACAAATACGTCAAGCACCGTGCTAGCTCTTGTAGAACATCAACTACCTGAGTTAATCCGTTTGTCCCAAACGAGTTCGTTAACGAGGGATTATCCATAGCTTTTTGCATCTACCACACCTTGCCACGATAAACCCGGTAAATTAAATCTCCACCAATTATGAAATTTCCTTAAAGTAGCCCAGGATTTCTAGTTATTTATACTAATTTATGTACTGCTGACAAGTTCTCGTTAAGAGCACGATATACCGCAACTATATTTAAGATCGTATTGTTCTCTATACCCCGTAAGTGAACACCTAAAATATTAATAATATATGTACATCATCGGTCAATATTTCAAAACTGTTCATGTTTTTTTCTTACGCAAATGAAAATTCCCCATCCTATTTTATTTTTACGATCCCTTCTGTACGTAATGACACTCGGACTAAATGTTTCTGCGTTTATCCCCTCTGTGAGCCAAGACTGTGCCTCTTATTACGTCAGGCCTGCGTGTGTCAATTAACGTTTCATATTCAACTATTTTCGAGAGGATACCCCTACAATTCACCTGCAGCAGTCGCAGAATACCCTCACCTGAACTGTCGACGTCCCGTACCGCCGTCTCGTCCCACGCCGTCGTTTCGTCCCTCGCCGCCGTCTCGTCCCCCTCCGTTGTCTCGTTTCGCACCGCAGCCTCGTCCCCCGCCACCGTCTCGTCCAGCGTCGCAGTCTGGTCCCGCGCCGCCATCTCCTGAGTCACAGATTCGCCCCGCACCACCGTCGACTCGTCACTCACCGCCGCTTTATCCCGTACCGCCGTCTCGTCCTATGTCGCCATCTCGTACCTCGCCACCGTGTCCCCTCCAACCATGTTAGTCACCACTTATCTTTCTCAAGCAGTACACGGCATAGAGTTGCAGACACGCGAATAAAGCTGTCCTAAAATGTCTGCTTCTCTTCGATTTAAGACTCCATCGAGACCAAAGTCGGAATCTTGCACCCAGGAGTTGGGATCAACGAAATTGACCTTATGTGCTTCGGCAACCTAGCTCATTAATTCATTCATGTGACCGATGCGCCTCCAGGACATGTCTCGGCGTCGTAGAACACTACTTACTACGATAGAAGCGCGTGGAAACTTTATCTTGGTAGCATTGACAAGATCGTAGATTTCTCCCATAATGAATTCATTCGATTTTGCCTTTAAATCGTTAGGACCTACGTGAAGCACTATTTTATTGCGAGTTCCAAGGTCATGATTTTGCACAAAAACGCTTCAATTGCTCCGTACGGATGCCCGGCAAACATTCCACGCGCAATTTGCTATCTTATTTTGCCACGTGCCGCACTATAGTCTCCTAATACAAGACAGGATCCTCTAGTGCTCTCATCTACAGGTTGAGGCACGGATGGAGTATCAGTTTTAGCTCTCAACTCCGTCAGTTGCTCATTAAGGGCTATATTAGCCACCTTAAGGTCTGCTATTTCTCTTCGCGCAGATCTAAGCTCTTCTTCCAGGCGTTGCACATAGTTAATCTTGCATTTGGGACAAATACATCATTCACCATTCCCTCTTTTAACGTTGCCACAACTTTTGTGGAACCAATTGCCACAGGATTCGCATCACCAGCCCGAAGAGAGGTTCTTGCCGCACCTCCGACACACTATTTGAATCTTTTTCACACGCACTAGCCAGTACTGGCGACTGGACCTGGATTTTGTTCGATTCCCCCGATCACTAGCAACATAGCTATCACCGTCGCACTCAAGGAGACTGCTCCCAGCGCACCGTCACCGAGCCACGTGGCCGGTCCCTGGTATGCGCGCGCCGCACACGAGGAAAGGCGCCCGGCCCACGCGCCGATCCGCGCCCGGTACTCTTGCAGGTACGAACCCATCCTAATCCTCAGGAGCTCTCGAAAGGAACGACTGCACCCAACGACTGCCACAAGACTGATGTGGCTGTGACTGATTAATTAAATGCGAAAGAATTTCAATGTGTTTTAAGCTGCAAATTAATGAATTCAAATTAGATTACTATACTTTAGCTATTGAAAGGCCAGAAAATTCACCACTTTTATAGTCGGCAATTTGAAACACAAAGTTCAGGTTTTTCCGTTACTGTTACAGATGAAAGTTTGAATTTTGTTGTTTTTTACAATTATCACAATACTTTCACTAATAGTTTAAAACTTTACGCAAATCTAAAATAATATATAGATCTTTCTTATATATTTATAGAACAAAAATAATTTATAATAATTTATCGGAACTTTGCCAGCTGCTCTGAAAGGAGGGAGGGATGACGGAACCATGTGTGATATCAGGCCGTACCATTCATAACCCAGTGAAACACATTAGGATGATTTTGAATTTCTGAACCTACTAGAAAAAAATCCTTAAATCTAAAACTCACCTATTTTGACATAATTGATTACCCCGGCCGGGCGCGTTCGCTAGGCCCATAATGATCTCGTCCAACATGATTGTACAGGACTTTTACTTTTGAATAATCGCGGGCCGTATGTGGCCCGCGGGCCGCCAGTTGGACAACCTGGTTGGACAACATGATAAATGGCATTTGTAATCCTCAAATAGTTATTTGAGGTTAACAGTTACTTTAAAGTTAGAAAAGTTGTTTAAGGTTAAAGTTAAAAAGTGATATAATTTTATTTTCCCAATTTCTGAAAAGGAATCAAGCATTAAAAAGCCGGCGCCGTTGGTCGTATTGCGACCGAAGTTGCGGAAGTTAAGCCATTCTAGACACCTCGGTTTCCCGGAAGGGTGACCATCCGGTAACCCTAGTTACTAACGGCACCCAGCCCTTGGCCGAAGGGATAAAAAGCAATTACTGACTGCGATGCTATAAGACAAGACAACATTTAACCAAGGTTTACTCCATATACGCTCGACCGCCAAGATGGGTAAGATTCGTTGTTCCAATGAAAGGCGCAACAGAATTATATAAAAAAGCTTACTTTGCCCCTCCCGCCAAAGCTCACCATCACATACTGCTGTTACAATGGAAAAACAGCTATTTTAGAGAAAAATGAACAATTCTCTTGGAGAAACAACTTACTAAACCAAAAAGTTTTAAAATCATTTTATACATGTGAAAACCTCGAACGAAGAAAGATCTCAATATACTAAAAGAAAATCAACCCACGTACAGTATTTAGTTATTGACTTGTGTGATCAAGCATTTGACACTTGCCACCCAGAGGCGATAGAGGCCACCTCACCTGCTCTTGAAGTCACGAGTTCTGGATATCCCTTTGCCGCTTTAATTTTATTATTGTCGCAAGGAAATTTTTACTTTATTTTGTGGCCCAAAACATTATTTTGTACGTGTACATTACAAATACGTAGGATACTTGTGGGTTTAGACCGTAAACATTCAATGTTTGGTGCACAGTAATCACGGGGAAAGAGAATTGCCTTACACCGTGCTCAGTATACATACATGGATTCACGAGTCGGATCCGTGACGTTCTTTTTCTAGGAACCGTTGAGTCGCTTTGGATGTCGTGCCCACGGTGCCTGACGAATATACCGTTTCGTGGACGTGAGCGCTGGTGGTCTGGTCTCCGTGAGGGGTGAGGAACCGGAGAACGTCTACGCGACTGATGTGGATGATAGACTTGACTTACAAAACACCCTTGCCAATATTTTACCTATAATATATCATGGGTGGACAAAAATTTCAGTATGATGAAAGCGGAGGAACGTTTTTCTACTTCCTTCTCTCATTTTTAGCGCTGCTACTAATTCCTAGCACTTACTACTGGTGGCCACGTAAACCCAAGCAAGGTATTTTCCTCTAAATGTAATGCATTTTTTACTAATCAGAGAGGCGACTGACTTTATTTACGTTAAAATATGCTCTTGTAGGCCACATTTGGCCAATAAAATCCACATTCATACCCTTGAGATGCCCGGTTTTTGGATTGAACGTTACGAAGAACGATATAAACAGAAAATGACAGTTAATTCGTTTAAGTTTTGTGATAATTAGCAGCAGTGTTCAATGACAGTAGTGTACGGGAAGAAAAGGGAAAATGGTGATTAATGATAAAAAGGTCTAAAGATATGACAGTATGTTAATTATCTGAACTTGTTTGTGTATTTTAATTTTTATTCATTGCTATAATATTTGCCATTTTCTTTATTTTATGTTACATTAAATGTTATAATAAGTTTTTCCATCTTCAGAATCTCTATATCATGATGTTCCCTGGAATGTTTGCATTGATCGTTCAAGGTTTCATGTTAAGGCTTTTCCACAGATCCAGAAAAATTGGAGAAAGAATGCCAATGTGACAACTGCAAAAAGAAAAAAATTATACTTCGATCGAATGAACCATGGAAAGGAACAAAACAACTAGCTGTGTGAGTGTGGCTGCAATATTTGTACACTTTTGTAACTAATATAGAATCTTCCACTAGAAATGGTTTTTACATACTATAAAATTTCAGTAAACACAAATAATGGCAAAAAATTGTTTTATCTACACGAGTTTTTCAAGTGAAGAAAATAGTAATTTTACCCTTAAATTTAGCTTTTTAATTATGTATTTGTCAATTTTACACATCAATGTTTTTAAAAATAGAATGAACCAAAATAGTATTAATATGAAACGAATATAAAGAGCAATAAAATGGAAAGTAATCTTTTTTCTCTGGAAATTTTATGGCAAGGGATCTTCATTTGTGAATGTGGAAGTAAAGGAGCTCCCATGCAATTACACACAGGCTGATATGACCCGAGGAGGATGTGAATGTAGGGTTTGTCACTATTGACATGAGCTTGTTTGGGGAGCACAATGCTCCAGCTACATTTACCCACAGGAAAGATCCTGATACTCACTTGGGAAGAAGGCTGAATTCAGAGCCACCCCGAATTGAAATCATCGAATTTAAATCCCAACCTATGTTGCAATTCAATTCCTCATTGTTCAGGTCAGGAAGCCAGCACCATACCACTGAGCCACACAGGCTCAATTAGTCTCAACTGAAGTTGGAAAGTTCAGAAAAAATCTGAAAATAGTATTTGTAAAAGATGAAACACTATTTACACCAAGATAGAGATTGAGTCCATCCCCCTCCCCCCTTTGGTTTGTATTTCTTAAATGAAATGAAAATTATTTTGATAAGGTGTTTCTGGCACAGTGGTAGGTTACCATCTTTAGTCGAAATCAAAACAGCATGTCCTTTGTCAGGAAACGTAGGATCAATGAATTTAAAGAGTTTAGATATACCTTTTGCTTCGGCAAGTTTATGATGACTTCTTCAATCAACAAGGTTGTTGTTGTTGAATCAAATTAAAGAATCATGGATGACTCCACAGTCATTATTTTACTTTGTGATAACGCTCAGAACTGTGTCAAATGATACTTTAATGTGGTAATTGTTTTATGTCCTAACCTACAGTTCTTACACACATGAGAGTTTACTGTGCCATAACTACCAAAGAGACACAGTCAGTTATTAAGTGGAATCTGTGAATGAAGTTTGTTATTAAGTGTGCATTTCTGAGAGATTGGTTCCAATGATATGATTGACTTCATCTGTGATGTTATTCATCCCCATATGTTGCAAAGGAGCAAATGTGTATTATAGAAATATTGTGGTGAATATCTTCAGTAGTATGGTCTTTAGAGATAAAGATTCCTTTTCATTTGATCGCTTTATATTGCGCTCGAAGAATATTTAGGGTAGAAGAGGCAATTTGGTGAGGTAATTAAAGAATTTTGTGTTGTTCTATAGGTCTTCTAGGTTCTAATTTTGTGTTGTTCATTAGCTCTTCAGTCAGAAATTTTATCAGGATCTAAACAAGAAAAGTAACAACCTTTTATGTATTATTTTTATTCTCAAGTTGCTATTAACAATTATTGTGTTCCAGAAAATTGATGATAATTTCGGGCTGGGCAATTTTAGCTTTGTTAGCTTATAAAGTATCTCAATTTGACTATGAGTATGCTAATTTTGACCCTTACGAAATTCTTCATGTGCCTATGGTAAGTGTAGGAGCATTAGCGGTGAGTTCAAAATTATCATATTAATTTTTCTCTTGAATAATATTTTCAAAATTTACTTTTCTAGGGAGCTTCTCAAGCTGATATCAGAAAATCTTATCGTAAACTCTCTCTTATTCTTCATCCAGACAAAGAAACTGGTGATGAGAAAGCTTTTATGAAACTCACTAAAGGTATTCTAGTTTTCTATTTAATGTATTGGTTTTAGGCATGCATTCAACTGCTTATTTAAATTTTTGGCAACAAAATGATATGAAATGATGTAAGTGTTTTTACAAAATAATTTTCCTGTAATTACTTGTCATTAAATAATAAAGCAATAAAATTACACTATTTCAGCCTATCAGGCCCTGACTGATGATGAAGCTCGCAGAAATTGGGAAAAGTATGGCAATCCTGATGGGCCTGGTGCCATGAGCTTTGGCATTGCTCTTCCATCTTGGATTATTGAGAAAGAGAATTCTGTCTGGGTATGAAGTTTTTCCATTGAAATAGTTATTAAAAACTGAGTCTTTCAATCAGTTTGTCTTCACTGACATTTGATGAATTTTTTTCAGGTGCTGGGATTGTATGCTCTTGTGTTCATGGTAGCATTGCCAACAATTGTAGGCATGTGGTGGTATAAGTCTATCCGATATTCTGGAGATCAGGTAGGTTTTTTGCATTTAAAAATGTGATTAGAACACTTATTGCAAAAATTCATAAGAGTAAATATCAAAGTGAAAGATTCATGGAAGATTTAAGTGTATTGCCTGCAGTGTAGGCCATGTGGCTTGTGTTGTGTGGATTCTTTCAATGTGAGCTTCTGTATCAATTCTGACTGAATTCATATTGGAAATCATGTATATTTTTCTCACAAACACACTTGAACTAGAACACTTCAAAGAATTTCAGAAAAATTAAGAAACATTTGGAAGCTCATGTACCTTTAAATTGGTTCAATTATACGTTATCATCAAATATTGAAGTAGGTAAGGAGGAGAAAAAGTGAATTTTCTCCTCCTAAATGCTTATTTGGGGCTGTCTTTAAATTATGTAATTCAAATATGGAGTTATTTGAATACTCCCTCTCCCACCTGTAACGCACATTTGAACCCCCCTCTAATAATTACATAACACTTGAAAATAGCCCCCTTACACAACACAACAACTACTTGCAATAAGTAAAGCTCAGTTATAGCCGATATATAGTTAAACTCAAATATAAAGCAGAAATGACTTGCATTAATTGTATTTGTCATACATTAAAATTGATTATAATTACCATGGGAATTAGTTGGTGGTGTGGACTGTGCATAACAATAAGTTTAGGGATAATTTTATAATGAAAGAATGATGTGAATTCTAGAATATACCATATTAGAGATAAGTTGTGAATATTTTTGTTCGCAATCTAAAGGATTCAGGCGATATATCATTGATGAAAAATATTTTTGTGTATTGTAACAATTTGTAGAATATAACTTCTTTAATTTATTACATTTTTAATTTAATGTATTAAAACAATGTTTTAGTATAAGACAAAAAAAGAATTGTTTTTGCTAATGTTGAAAGATTTTAAATAATAATGTCAGCATCACATAACACTTATATGATTTCCCTACCCCTATATAAGGCAGTGTAATGCTACTTCACCCCCTTCCCCCTTAGCGTTACATAATTTGTGGATGACCCCTTTGCAAGAGTTTTGGGAAAGTGTATTCTTAAGAACAAACAAAACTCAATTATAAAATACTTTTTGAGTATTTACGACTTAGTCTTTTTAAAATAAGAGAAGGAATTCATATCTGAAAATATTTATAATGTATTTTTATATAATTTTAATCAGAGGCACATCCAATATTTTTTTCTGGAGGGGATAAGGTATTGTTTCCTGTCAAATTGATGTTTTCATATAAAGAATTGTTCATACTTATGCTGAATTTAAAATGTATATTTATTTGTTGACTTATAGAATGTAAGCAATAATTCAATACATAACGTGAGCTCCCTTCCCTTTTTGGATGTGCCACGGGTTTTAATTTCTCTCATGTATAATTTTTTATTCCCAATATCTGTTTTTGTTTTTAGGTTCTTCTTGATACTACCCAGATGTATTATTATTTCTTCCACAAAACTCCTTCAATGGCTCTTAAAAGAGTTATAATGATCTTAGGAGCATCTCTCGAATTTGAGAAGAAACACAATGGTGAGATAGTTGAACGGCCTAGTGATAATGAAGAAGTACCTCAGGTAGGGTTTACAGCTCATGTGGTTTATTTAAAGTTGTTTTTATGTTTCTTATGTAAGCAATAATTTTATTTCTGTCCTCCAGTTAATTAAGCAGATACCAAATTTGAGTGAGAAAAATAGAGAGCGACCACTTTGTGCATTATATTCTATTAAAGCCCGTGCTTTGCTACATGCTCATCTGCATCGCATTGCATTGAAACCAGATACATTGGATAAAGATAGACAGTATGTTGTGAAAAAATGCCCCTACCTCATCCAGGAAATGGTTAATTGTGTGTCTCAGTTAATTCTCTTAGCTTATGCTCGCAGAAGTAAGTATACAATTTATAATTTTTTATTTATAAATTGAAGAGTTGTAAACTGAAAAATTTGTTCCCCGACATTATTGTATTCAATCAATGTTTCAATGGCATTTGGATGTAGAATATTCATGTTGAGGGGGAGTTATAGTACAAATAAATAAATTTAACTTTTGTGTCTTAGTGACAATATTTGTTGTGATTAGAAGAACCTTATTATTTTGGGTAAAAATTTGCCATCAGGTTCTTGAGATATAATGGAAGTATTATGTCACTATAGTTGCGGTTAGATTTCAATGTAATTTTAACATCTAAATAAGTCTTATATGCTTTGCATTATGTTCATTGTAATTGCATTGAGAATTCGCTAAAGTTAACTTAGTAGATAGATCATAGACCAAAATGCATCTGAGGAATGTTCACATGTGCTTGTGACCCTTATACACATCAATAGATAGAAGTTGTCACATGATTTCACTTTCTTGCTACTATTAAAACTGACATTTGAAATGTAACAATAATCATTTGTTGACACATCTCTGGATAATAAATTATAATCTCTAATAAATTATTGCTCTTTTTCCTTCATCTGCTTTCGTGGTCAGAGAGAGCACTAGTGCTTGTGCTGTGGCATTTGTTGCCTGTTGCCTTTTGTTCATTTTTATTAGTTTTCATTTAATCATATGGCTAGGATTGAGTGCTTCCAAAAGAATAACACATTTTTTAACAAAAACCCTAATATACAAACCATAAAACAGAGTATATTGTAAATTTGTAAGTAGGCAATTAGAAATAAATACAAAGCAATTAACTTTTTATCAGAAATTCCAATTTCTCCTGGATTGTTAGTCTTTTTGCAGTTCGAAAAAGAAATTTTTGAGTATGCTCATTTGTTACTTGAACAAGGTGTTTTAGAATTTGTTTTGTGAAGGCACCAGATATTGCTTATATGCTTCAGTAGTGGCACAACTCAAAAAATACAAATTTTGAGTCAATGTGCTTTTCAGAATTGCAGATTGGTCTATCTTCCTGCAGCATCAGCAGCAAGTCTTACAGAACAATATTCCACCAATTAATATCAGAACTGTGAATGCAAGAGTGATATATTTCAATACTAGGTTAAAACTTTAAACTCAGTATCTCAACACACGATATTTTGAGTTGTGCCACAATTGCAGCCTACAATGTATATAAGTGAGAAAATTTTTGGAAAAGTTTACTAACATACAATAACGTAGTAGTTAAAATATAGGAGGGGAAAGTTATTGTTTTAATCTTCTGAGTTGTTGGTATATTCTGACCTGTTCAAGGTATTAAGTTCTTTCTTCATTTCTAATGTATGGATATAAACTAAACTTAGTAATAGTTCTCTTAAATTTAGATTTTTTAAATGTTTATAACATTTTCAGTTCCTCGTTTACCTAATATTGAAACTATTGAAAACTGCATGAAACTTTGCCCAATGATAGTTCAAGGGCTGTGGGAATATAAGAGTCCCTTGCTGCAGCTTCCTCATGTTTGTGACGATCATCTTAAATACTTCATCACCAAAAAGGTAAATATTTAAAAACAATCTTTTTCTATTTTTTATTTTCAATTATTCTTCAAAGATGGATTTATAAAATGACATTTTTCTTCCTTTTATTTAAAAAAAGTATTGGTAGTACTCAAAATGCAGAAAAATAGTTAATTTCAAAGAGACTTAATTAATCTGTCAGGCAGCAGATTTTACCAAAATGGGAGTGCTGTGTTACCTACAGCCCATTGGCTAGAGCCAAAATCTGTTGAATGTGATCAGCTGTAACCTTAGCACCTATAAGGTTGCAGTATCATAAATAAATTAAGTTTTCCGTGGAACATTTTTATTGTCACTGAACATAGTATATGGGTGGAATAACATGCTTACAATTTTATAAAACTGCTGTGAATACATTAAGTGAAGTTATCTTCTCGCCTTGCTCATTGGAGATATTGCTCACAGTCATGGTGCTTTAGTAAACTTCTTTATTTGGAGCTTCTTTGATCAGCTATTGCTCATCACCGTGTATTGTGCCTTTCCCTGCCAAACCTTGCGAACTGTTGAAATATTTACTTGCATGAACTAGAGAAGAAACCATTGTGAAATACCAATAGGACTTGAACACTGATTACAAAGCATGATTATACCACTAAAAGGCATGAGAAACTGATTATAGAGCTAAGAGAAAACACTGGATGGGAAGAGAAGTCCTTATCCTATTTTCTGCTGCCCCTATTATAATTGTTAATTTATAATTGGATGGTAGTATCAAATGTAAACACCTATGGTGCTATTTCTATTCTATTCTATTCCCCAATTAAAATTTCTCTACTCTTAGTGAGTTTGGAGAGGGAGTACTGTTGTTTCATTTCATTTAAAAAATTATATCTTTGAACAGTGTGTTGTGTTGTGTAGTGTCGTAACTCACCAAATGTAGAGAAATTTTAATTGGAGAATAGTGCATGGTACTGTTTGTCCAGTAGCTTATTGTTTCAGAAACTGTCATTTGAATTCTGTGAAGACACAAAATTCATTTGTCTTCTTATATCCTAAAATGTCTCATAGCACTATACCTTGTCTCTTTCTGCTATTTCTTTTACAGATTGAATCTCTTGTTATATTCTAATCTTAATATTATTTTATTTTATAGAGACAAATAAAAAGTATTCAACAATTTGCACAATTGAATAATGAAGAAAGGCGCAGTATTTTGAGGCATTTATCTGATGAACAGTACAAAGACGTTATGAAAGTAATGGGAAAAATGCCATATATTGATTTTCAAGTTAGATCAGAAGGTTTGTTTGATGATTCCTGCGTAATTAAAAACATTTAGTTATAAAACTGGTGTCTTGTATCTTTTTATCTGTTTTTAGTGATTGATGATGAGAATCCCACTGTGTATACTGCTGGTGCAATAGTTACTGTCACAGTCACTTTATATAGGAGGGACATGAGTGTCCTCTTTGGGGATGAGACAGTCGCTGATAAACATGTTGATGAATCCCACGCTGAAGCTGATCAAGAAGGAGGAGGAGTTGGTGGTGGAGGAGAAGAGGAAATCAAAAAGGAAGAACAGGTATCTGAAAACCTAAAAGTGCAAAAGATCAAGGCTTTGTTTTTTTGTCAACAAACTATAGAATTTGAGATTGGTATTAATATACTTATTTATAAGTATAATTTTCTCTCTTGTATACTTTATGCACCCTCGATTTTCTATTCACATTTTTGTATTCTTCAGATAATTTGCTGTGCAAAGTACTTTCAAATCCACTGAACTGGACAACAAGAGGGAATCTTTATCATTTCTCATATCAATATTTCAATTTGACTGCAGTTAGATTCTAAAATACAGTTTGCATTAAAAGGCTGGAACTGAGCTGCTGAGAGGAAAGTAGTATTTCTGAAGCTGATGTACAAATCTTCTGCCAATAATAGTTGATCAAACTAACAACACTCAACTGCAGTTCCGTGTAATGTTGCGTTAGCTTCATATCAGGGTCTGAAATATAGCTATGTTCTCTAACGTATGGAAGATAATGGAATATAAATAAATTGCCTAAGGTCCATTCACCCTAACTTTACTCACCATGTAAACAAAATTTGTATGAATCCCTCTGCCCTGTAGTCAATGATTGGATGCACCTTTTGTACACATTCTCAAATGCCACCATGAAAGAAAGAACTGTTTTCATTTTTACTGTTTTATATTTTATTACTATAGAATATTTTATGTACTATACCATTACATACTATTTTCACTTTTACTTAACACCCAAAATATCAGCCAAAAAGTGCAGATATTTTGCTTAATTACCAAAGAACTTCTATTTACAATCGGCCCTTGCAAGTTAGTGGTGAAATAATTTTTTAGGACATACAGTGACATTTCCTTAAAATTAGGCAAGGCCAAAACTTTATTAAGTGTATCCAGAATTGTATATTAATGTTAGCTGTTCGTTGCTACAAAAAAAAGTGAACATGAATGCAAATGGCAGATTTAACAAATTCATCGCACTTGCTCTACACCAGTTTTGCTCTACTTCTCTTCTTATGTTTACTACACCTTTCCAATAACACATTTTACAAACAGTGCTGACACTGACACATGTCAATTCAGCAGTGATTTCTTCCACCTGTTGTGGAGTCATTGTCGGATTTTTAACTGCTATTTTTTCAAAAACATGCAAAACCATTTTCTTCTTAACACTTCTGAGGGATTTTCCTGCAAATGTTTCAAACCTGGCATATCAGGAACTGCTTCACTCATTGTGTTCGATATGGTAACAAAAATCTATTTTACATAACATAATTGGCAATTACGTTTCACTAACAAGACAAATGCAGCAGACACTTGTAGAACATCATTGAAGAACAGAACTGCAACTAGTCAATAATCTGTTGTCAAAACTGTAGTTGTCTCGTATGAAACTGCTAACACATTGATAGAGGCAGCCTACTGCATGGAGGCATGGGGCTGGCGGCTAACAAATGTTACCTCAAAGAAGGCCATTGATAACTGTATTGTTGGTAGGGTGTTGCTCAATGTTCAATTTCACTCCAAGGCAAAAGTTAACATTATTTCAACTTTGTGTACAGAGTCGAGAAATAAATCAATTCTGAAAGGACTTAACTTGTATAGCACACAATGCCCTGAGGGGGAGTGCGTTGTTCGTCAGCGAACGAAAATTAGCTATGACCACATGCATTTGCTTACATCCTGAGTAAAGTAAGAGTGAATAATTATTATATTCATCTTTTTGCATTTAATGATTTTTTGGACTTTAATTTTAAATAATTTTTCTCTTAAGAAAAATTAAACATTATTTATTTTAGAAGATAAATTTTCTGGGCTGGTAGGTGGTGGACCAGTTGGCTTTGAAGGGCCAAAGGTTTTGTCCATGTCTGCAGTGGACATCCTCAGTGGCAGCATGGTGTGGGCGCAGTGTGCAGGGTGGTGCCTGGCTGGCAACTGGCCTGCCAGCCTCCACCCCGCATACTGCACCCGTGACCCTGCTGCCACTGAGAATGTCTACCGCAGTCATGGACGAAACATGTGGCCCTTTAATGCCAACTGGACCACGGCCTACCAGCCCGGAAAATTTATCTTCTATTGACTCCAGCCATGAAAGCCTACGATGCTATTATTTATTTTGATTTTTCTTTGTGGAAAGTATAATCAATTTTGAAATACTTTTAAGGCTAAAAAGCCTGTGTGGCAGAGACAACAAAAAAAAGGTAAAAAGGCTGGAAAGAAAGGACCAAAGCATCAAAAACCAAACAGCAAAAATACTTCGGTAAAGAAGACTGAAGAAAAACCTGTTACTTCACCTGTTGAGGTAATAAATTATTTTCTGAAATGTGTAGTTAAATTTTGTTTGTAAACAGTGATCTGTAAGGAATATGTTTTTTTCTGTTTCCTGTGCAGTCTGATGCCCCCAAGAAGGCTCCTGTGGACACAGGTGACGAGAGTGAACTTTCTGACGATGAGGCTGAGCATACAGACGATGATGAAAGTCAAAATAGCCAGAGGGACAAAAAGGCAAGGGAATGAGCATGTCTACTATTAGGATTTACTCTAAATCGTCTCAATAAGTGATTTTTTTTCTTTTTTTGGTTGGGGGTGTAGGGTTCAGCTGTAGAAGATGATGATACAGAGTGGGAGAAATTCCAGTCTCCTCTGTCAAAGCGGGAGAAAGTTCTAGAAGGCCGGAGTAAAATGTCTCACAGTGTTCACTGTCCTCTTTTTCCAGAGGTATGTATTTGAGTCGCATCTCTGAGTAGTGACTTTGGTTTGTGTAATGGTTCATGTGTTTGACTGTTGTGTGCTTCAGTTTGCGGGTTCAAACCCAATAGAAGCTGAAGAAGTTTGGAGATCTGAAAACCCACAATTCTCTCTCTTTCCTTCAGACAGAAAATAAAGCAGTCTATCCTGTTTTGAACTTTCACAGCTTATAAAATAACTTCAAGTGTAAAAGGCATCTTTGAGTAAAATTTGAGTTGGACTTTTCTGCCTAAAGTAAAACTTCGTTTCATGGCCAAATAGCATGGCAATGGGTCTACTTCCTGTCATGCAGTACCTGATACAACACAAGTGTAACAAAATTCCTTCCTGGCTAATACTGGGGGTCATCAGATCTTGGAAATTGCTTAGAGACTAATCCTTGATGATGGCCATGTGTGGATAAGTCATCTTGACATCACATTTTTAGAATTGTTCTTAAATTATTCAACACATGTTGTTGATGAGTTTTTTTTTATAATATTGTAAGATTGACTAAAACAGAAACATCAAAAAGAGCGATGTAAATGTTCAATAAACAAATTATGAATTGTACAGGAGGGGAAATAATTTGTATTCTTGGATAATGAAGGATAATTTTTGTTGGTTTCTTTGATTTTTTGATGGTTTTTCATTGTTAGCATTCTTCTTTATTCTTAAAATAATGAAACATTTTAAAAACTGTATTGAAAGTTCTGAGGTTTCTTGTTTTTGAAATCCACTGCATCTTTCTGTAAGTTAGTGTTCATGTAAGACTTGTTTCTTTTCACTTCCAAATTTTTAGATTTTTTTTTAACATTCACAGGACAAACAAGAATATTGGTGGGTTTACATTAGTGATCGCAAGAGTCACACACTGTTGACGCCACCCTACCATGTAACAGCATTGGTGGAAGAGGAAGAAATTCAGTTAAAATTCACTGCGCCACGTTGGCCTAATGTTTATACATTTACAGTGTGCTTAAGATCAGATTCTTATCTGGGTTTTGATCAAATGCATGATATTAAGGTAAGCATTTTTATTTTTATTTTTTTTTCTCTTAGATATTATACACTATTCCAAAAATCAATGTGTATAATTGTACTCCCAAGAATCATTCTTTTATTTTATTTCTTCTGATATGGATTTTTTTTCGGTTCCTAGAAATTTCACTAAAAATTGTTTTTTATGTCAAAGGTGAATATTTAAAAAGCATTTTAAAGGAAATCAATTTTTTATTCATTCCTTTTTTTAAAGTGATGCATATAATTTATTTTCCATAAAATGGAAATTGATGTATGGGATTTCCTGTTAGTTCTGTGTATTAATATTATTGGCAGTAACTGAGAAATTTTCGATCAGTACATGTGGAGGTGATATCTCTATCTGAAAGGCTCAGAAATTCTTGGAGATTACAGAAGTGAATAGAAAACCAGTATTTCTATAGCATTATGAAATAATAAAACCTGGAATACAAATTTGCAAGAATTGCAAAATAAATTTTTAGAATCTCTTATTTCATTGTGTTCCTTATTTTAAATTTCTGTTTTCATTTCAATTTGTCCAGGGTTGCCTGTATGTGGGCTATATCCACTTTTTTTAAACTTTTATTCATACATTCTCAGTTCAGCAGTGTTATGGATAAAATGATTTTGGTTATCTGGCTATATATTTCAACCATCTTTTCATGACCTTCTCCACAGCTGAAAGGTCAATCAGCACATAAATCATATTTCAACCCTGAAAGACATGAAGGCCATTAAGAGCTAACTGAAACATTGGCAGTGGTTACATATGCATAATGTAGCGTGGCCTCAAGAGCCGATAGTAATGTTAGTGTATTAAACAATTTTCAATAGTCACCTATAATTTTAAATGTTTGAAAATATTTGGTAGACCAGGAGAATAGCAGTAATACAATAACCGCTTTTTGTTCAAGGCCACCTGTTATAAATCTCAGTGGTTACATATAGTATAATGTTACTTCAGGGAACACTGATAGAAAATTAAACATTTTTCATATTATCTTAGTGTTGTTTAAGTTAAATGGTTAAGTTTTATATCTTTAATTGAAACAGTTTGTAGTTTCATATGTTTTGACATGTATAATCCAAATCTGATATCAAAACTTTCCGGACGAAAGCGGCTTTTGAGTAAACGCAATTTTATAATAAATGCATAATGACACAATGTGGTTTTTGACATGCTAATGTGCATTGCTACTCAATGGATCATGTGTACTGTGTTCATTAGGGCCTTCCTGCCTTTTCTCTCTTTATACGATTTATGCCGTCTCTGTCACTCCAGCATTCAAGCTCTATTGTAAGCTTCCCTTACAGTAAGAGAATTTTTTTAAAGGAATAGTACTGTATTTGGGATGTCTTCATACTCCTTTTATTTAAAAAAAAAACTACAAAGCAGGAAGAGGAAGGAAAACTAGGTTAGAAATTAGAAACTCCTGATTAGCCAATATTTCAGTGTGCTTCCAGGCAGACAAGTATGAAAAGCATTTCTGAATTTTTTGCATTTGTGGTGAAGTGTGTTTTAATGGGTTTTGTAAAATATGCAAAGATTTGTGTAACATGATGGCATGTGATACGATATTCCTTATAATATTCCTTGCAGCTGGATGTGAAGGAGGCTCCTGAAGTACCCACAGAACATCCACAGTGGGAGATGTTGGATGATGAGGAGGAGGAACAAGAAGGTCAAGGAAGTGACATTTCGGAGTTTACTACCGATGAAGATGTTGAAGATGATCGTGATTGATGTGTGAGGTAATTTAGGAGTTGTTAGAAAATAAAAAATCCACAGTACAGAGCTTTGTGTATGTTATTTTTTTAAAAAAATAAATATTTGAAATGTTTTTTGAAAAGGACTTGTTGTTTTCTTCTTTTCAGAATTGTAATGTTATGTTTGATTGGCTCTGGAGAGCACTTAATTTACTGGCACTTAAGAAATTCCAACTTATTGATTGAATGGGTTACTGCTGATTGGGATTTGAATGTGCTGTCTACATACAAAACCATTTATGGAAATATTGTATTTAATTTATTTCTTTGCTAATTAATGACATAAATGTATAAATTGCATCTCCTGTGCAGGGAAATGTTTTAAGTGATAACAGTGATGAAAGAAATTGAGGATTTCACTTGAATGGTTATGTTTAAACATTTCTCTTTTTGTAGTTGTCATATTTCAGCAAAAAGTGAATTTTACATGTTAAAATGTACATGTAGTGGTTCTCAACCTATTTGTTACTTTCATTCCATCTTTATTCAAAACACTCACACGTTTTTTAAAATATTTGTGTGAAATATGCAAACCTGCACTAGCCAGTGGTATGTTTAGCAAGGGGTATTTGCTCTGTAGCGTACTAATTTATTCATGTTTTAGAACAGTTTCTAATTTTTGTTTTCAGGCTTTAGACATTTCAAAATTTAGAGAATGAAGAATGTTCTAAAATTTTATTTCATTTGAATGTATCTAGAGACATTTTGAATGTGGTATTGAAGAAAAACAGGAAACAAAACAGCTGCTATTCTGATGGAGGTCCTAACAATGTTAAACAGCTTTCTGATTGAGTTTATCAGTACAGTACTTGTTCAAAGTTAAACATTATGTCACTTGAATTCTTGTCAGTTCATTTGATATCAATTTGCATCTTTGGGTCAGTTAATTAATCTGCATTCTGAGGGGTAGGGGAAAATTTAGAGGTATCAGCCAAAGTTTGAACACAATATGCTTTTATGTGCAGTAAAGGCTGTTTGCCCATAGTGCATTGTGAGCAAATGGTAAAATTATCCCCAGGAGAACAATCTGAGAATAACATAAGCTACTTAAATTAATCTTCAATTATTTTATTTTTGAACCAGTTTTACCAAAATAATAATATAAAAGTATAATATATAATACAAGTATATAAAGAATAATAATTTGTGGTGGGAAATATTTCTTTTCAGTATTTTAATTTTTTTTTTTAGGTTCATTAAAAATTACATTGTTAAAATGTATTTTACCTGTGATGTGCTAATTTTTATTAGCACCCTTGTGTAAAAGGTTTTATGCGCTTTATCATCAAAAATGCTTTCAGAAATTTATTACAAATCTTCAGAGAAGAGTCATTGTGTCAACTAATGGAACAACATTACTGTCCTAATGAAAACATTTAAAATCAGGTTGTTCTAATTATTGTACTACACATCAAATCAAATAAAAATGATTTGATTGTAGATGAAAGTTAGAATGATGCATATCGAATAAAACTTAAAAATCATTGCCTCTGCACCATGTGGCTCACATTTCTCGCAGCTAAAGTAATACTTTATTACCTTTATATCAAACTTGTTTCATTAATGAATGTGTTAATTTACTTTTAATTGTGTAATAAGTCATTTTAAATAGGACTTTCAGAAATCCTACCAAGAGCTTGTTCTGTTTCTAATTTCAAATCTCTGTACTAATTTCACTATTAGTGAGAGGGTTTGAATTAGTAACTAAAGATCAAAGACTACTACTACAAACTTATCGCTCAAAAATTATTTTCAATCGTGCAATGATGCTCACAGAAATGTAATCTTTACACAGGATTTGAGTTGGAATTCCTCATTTGTGTCATTTAACTGTGATGTTAGTTGACCGAGATGAAACAATCAAATGCATCATCTAGAACCATCGACTGAGATCATCTAAACAACATGACTGAATTTTTTTTTTTTGAAAATTAACTTTGAACTAGATGTAATAATCTGAGGTGTGGTTTTAGTTCAGGGAATTATTTTGCTTTCATAATTTATTAGTAAAATTTTCATGAGCTTTATAGGATTTTATCTGAAATTGCAAGCGACATTTTTTGGAAAGAATGACATGCAGGTTATGTTTCATCTTTTATTTAAAGATTACTGATGGTGAAATGACTGAGCAATCAGATTCCACCAGTAATAATATTGCGGGGTCTGGGATAGGGATAGTTCAACTGTGTTTAACTTTTAATCAAAATTGTTGAAAAATCATAATTTCTATGATTCTATCTCTATTGTTAGATAAATGGAAATGGTATTCAGTGTTCAAAATCACCATTTCAGGTTGATAATCACTACAAACATTTAAAAATAAACGTACATGAACAGTGCAGTGAATTAGGCATTTAATTATTTAATGTATTTTAATTAGTAAATGATTTTATATTGTATATTATGATTACTCTCTCTGGCAATTTACACTATGTAGTTAAAAAATTTCCCAATATTTGGGAATGAAACTCTGCTACAGGATTTGCTGATTCTGATGTATTGTGTATCAGAAAATTTAGCTGCGACATGGAAATTTTTTTGTCTGGTACAGAAGCTTACTTTCCCTATTTTTGTATGTATTTATATCTACATTAATAGATGTTGTGAGGAAATATATGGGTATATTTTGTAGTCCATGCCTTTATTGCATTTATTTGTTTTTTTAAAATAATCCTTGATGTCATTTAGAAGAAAATTGTACCTTTTCCTGTTGTTCAGTTTCAACAAATATCCCATGACATTCTGTTCCTTTATCCATTGACTGAAATTCAAAACTTAATGACCGAGTTTGTAATGTATTTTGTATGAGATATACTTACTACAAAAGAGGCATTAAATAGTGTCTTCAAATTCAAGTTCAACTGATGTTGTTCACCTGATTAGTTCATTAATAGGTTAATTGTTATGTGGCATTTCATTTTTTCTTTAGTTGTGCTAGGAATTTTTCTTTTT
>BOPP01000290.1:650518-668063 GCA_017312745.1 Gryllus bimaculatus | reverse complement strand
ATTATATATATATTATTATTATTATTATTATATATATATTATTATTATTATTATTATTATATATATATATTTATATTTAGGTTTATTAAAAAAAATTGTTCACACATTATTTCATGTATGTACAAAGATTTTGTGCTGCAAATTTTAGGGTTTTCATTGGTACAGCTTTCCTTCATGAGTGTGATGTTTATTTAATAGGTCACAAGGACAATAGAGTTGAGAAACACATAGGGTGAATCAAACACACTCTTAGTGTATCATTTTCTCAAATATAAGTTCCATTCACTCCAGAATTAAGTCACCAGTAAAACAAATAACCAGAAAATCTACTTTTAGATTATGTACAGTAAATACTCAAAACTCTTCATTAAATTATTTAAATATACATACTGTGTTATTGTCTTGCATTGGAAGACAAAAATCAATAACAGAAATGCACATAATGCAGCAAAATAATTGTACATTTTTGTTTAGTGTTTTCCTGTAAGCTTGCAATGATTACATAGCTGAAATGTGAACTAGTATTTGTTGTAGGAAATGAAGGAAAACCTATTTTATATTGATTGCAACTTTCATTATGCATTACAGTTTGTTTTATGCTACTGTAGTGTGTCCAAGTGTGGAGTTAATATCTTTTAGTTCTTCATAGTTCTGAGCTTATTTTGTAATCATCCAAAACACTTGCATGGATTTTTCAACTCCATTAGGTGACATTTTGTCATTGAAGTCTCAGGAATTTACAATATAATATTGAATATAGTTACATAGTAAAATACTGAGAGTATATGTTTGTAGTAATCTATTACTAATTTCCCAAGTACGCAAGGATTGAAAGAAAACTATGCAACCTCTGGCTGCATTAAAGGGGAAAAATTTTGGGAAAATCAAACAACAATGAAACATTTTTCATTTTGATTGAAAAATGCAAATATTTTATTGTTATTCCACCTATTCTCATACAGTTGACATTGTGCAACAGCGAGGGTCTAAGGAAAATACCAGCTCCCTTTAAATATTTGCTATTTATGTATTGCAGTAAGGAACAGCAACTTTTAAAATAATATTTTTGGTGTATACTGTTGTAATGTATATATCTTGAACATTATGTTCTTATAGTCGTTGTGAAGACTTGTGAAATACTTAATTTATTGCAGTATTATAATAGTATTTTATTTGTTCTTTAGTAGTGTCTTGGCTTCTTTTTGGATAACCTTATAGTATTGTCATTTCTTTTTTGTTTGTCTTTACTGTATTCAGGCCTATTGGTGTCAATGTCCCGTCGGCGACTCGTCGCATCTCAGTGATGTGGAGTGAAGTAATTTTGTGGGTGGTCAAGTTGTCTTTGATGGCAATCAAGTCGTATTTGGCCGGGAGTCCTTTGATTACAAATTTGCCTCTTTGTTCGTCTTTGGCTCGGTTGAAGTGGTAAGAAATTGTGATGAAGAAAAGTTCTTTTGGTTTGGGGTCCCTAGAGATCTGGACCAGGCGGTCCACTATCTTTCCGTGGGCAGTCACAGTCATTGGTTGAATTACCAATTCTGTCAGGTGGGTATTACAGTTAGTTTTCAATTCCTTGATTTGTTCTGTTGGGTCAAGGATTGTCGTCAAGTCAATTCAGGAAAGTCCGATTCGTCCTTTGTTGGTTGGTTTTGGGGTCGTCCTTTGTTGGGAGGATGATTGGTCAGGTAATGGTGCGTTATTTGTGTTTTAATTCTTCAGGGGTTCCGGAGTCAGATTGCTGGGGGTCCAATTGGGAGAGAGGGTTGAACGGGTTAAGGGATTCAACTGGTTTGCTTTGGTGTGGAGGTTGGGGTTTGACTCCTTTTGTTACCAATCGGAAGCATCATCCATAAGGAAAATTTTGGATGGTTGGTCGGGCGAGGAGTCAAGAGAGCATCGGAGGTTGCGGTGCGCTTGTTTGGATACCTCATCACTGGCGTTGGAGGTTCCCGCAGGTGGTGCATCGGCCATCTCGTCGTCCAACATTTCCGAATCCGAGGGCGGCAGAGGCTCCTCCGGAAATAGTTGGTTCTGCTCCCGGAAGCGGTGGTTGCTCTCGGCAAGGATTCTTCGAAAGAGACTCCTTGGGGTGTTAACAAGTGAGAGGCGCTTCCGCTCAGTAGCTTACGCTGTTTCAGAGAAGTTATTTAAACAGAAGTAAATATTGGGATAGTTTACGGTATGCTTCTGGCTCAGTACGCGTTGCAATGACGAGATCGTGATCTTCACTGCACGGGCGCTGCTCGCAACGAGATGCACGCATCCGGTAAATAAGCGGCGCTTGAGGGATATATTTAGGTCAGGGGAACTGAGAAGAGGTTTCAAGAGGAGGGTGCAAGTTTTGATTTTGGCTGCGAGATACCGAGCGTGCGCATGCCAGCGAAGACCGCTGTCAAGTAGCACGCCCAAGTATCTCGCTTCGCCCTGCCAAGGTAGATGCGCGCCGTTCCATTGGGACTTGCCCTCTTACGAGTGAAGTTGACGGCGACGCATTTCTCGAAGTTGAGAGCGAGTCGTTTCCGACTTAGCCATTCAGGAAAGGCGGCGAGACAATCAGTTAGGTATTTAACTGACTGCCCTCCGTTCGCCGATTTCGCGTAGTACGCAAAATCATCCGCGAGCATGAGGAGCCCGCAGCGTTGAATACCTGTTTTAATTTCAGCAGGAAGCGGCGCGTCATAGGCTGAAGAGGATAGGAGAGAGAACACTCCCCCGAGGTACGCCCGCTTCGGCTTGTCGGAGGAACGAGTGTACGCCATTGACGCGTACTGCCTGTCAGAGAGAAAACTTGCGATCAGTCTGACGTAGCAATCGCTTACTCCCGTCTCCGCCAGACATTCGAGCAAACCCGCATGCCACACAGAGTCGAAAGCCAATCACATATCCAGAAAGACCGCTGGCAGCTTCTGCCGTCTCTCGAGGGCAAGGCCGATCTCCGTGCAAAGCCGCGTAAACTGCTGCGTGGAGATGTGATCATCGAAAGCCATATTGCCCTTCTCTGAGAAGGATGAGTCGACGTATTTCCTGTTGCAAACGCGACAAAATCAGTCTCTCAAACGTCTTCCCTAGGATGGAGAGTAGATTAATAGGCGGATAGCTGCTCGGAATTAATATATTTTTGCCAGTTTTTGGTATTAGCGCGAGGGTCGTAATCCTCCACGCCTTTGGGAAATAACCGCACGCCAGGCACGCATTCAGGTTTTCGAGTAAAAACTCAACTCCGTGCCCGCCCAGAGCGCGCAGCTGCGCCGCGGTGAGACCGTCGGGGCCGCACGCCTTTCTCGCATTGACGACCAAGACTTCTCTGTGCAGTTTTGTGAACGCTGGGACACGTAATGCACGTTCACGCTACTGCAGTGAGACCATTCCTACCCTTACGGGCATCTATGGCCAATCTGCAACATCAAGAAAAACAGGTCAAAAAGGACTTTAGCCTACTGGCACGCGCATTGCGTGTGTAGAATTACTAAGTTTGTTTCAAGTCTCATTTCTCTGACATTCCAGGTCTGGGCTCCCGCGGCTCTGGGTACCCGTACGTATGGTGACAGGCGAGGTTCGCGCCTGATTGGGCCACGTCAGCGGTATATGGCCAAGGTGTACGTTGGCGAATTAATAGCACTCACAATTGGTCGCAGTGGCGTGCATGTACGGTTTGTGGAACTTTGGTAAGCCATAGAGTCTAGGAGGTAGCGCCACCGAAATCTTTAGAATCTTCCGTTCCTCAGGAGGTATAGAGGATTTCTTGAGAAGGTCGTTGCTCTTGCGTAAAATAGAAGCCGTAGGATCTTCAGAAAGAGGCCTGTAGTTATCGGTATTCAAAATGTCCCTGGCTTTCTGTTGGTAATCTTCAGTGACCATAATGACAGTCGCATTACCTTTGTATGCCGAAATAATGGTGATATCCTTATTCCGGTTTGAGTTCTTTAGAGCAGACTTGTCTTAGTTGGTAATATTGCAATCGGGTGGTTTAGCGTGTTGTAGAATTCTCGCAGAGCCACGTCGAATTTCTTTCCCTACGCCCGGTTTCAATTTGCGAATCACTGGTTCGATATTTACAATGATATCTTATGTTGTAATATGGGGTAATGGCGAAGTTTCCTCCTTTCACTAAAACCGACTAATAAATCAGCAATCGCCGATCACGCGCTGTCGGGACGCGGACACGACATGCGCTTTGAAGCGACGGATGTTCTCTCCACCACCACACACTACTACAAGAGACTCCAAATGGGAGCCATCGAGATTTACAAACACAAAAACAATTTCAACAGAAAAGAAGGTGAAAAATTAAACAGTGCATGGAACCTAGTACTCCGTAAGACCAAAACTCGGCAGGCAACCAGTACCACTGACGCGACCTAATCAGTCACGAACGCGCGAACCTCGCCTGTCACCATAAATGCGGGTCCCAGAGCCGCGGGAGTGTGCATGTTGGTATAAAAGAACGAACAAATTAATATGTTTATAAATATAAATGTGAATGCTTGTGAGAATGCAAAAAAAGAAGATATAAGAACATTACTAATCTTTAGAGAGTGGATTCCGAAAGTTTAGGGAGACGGTTTTACAAGTGTTTATGATGAGTTTATTTTCCTGGAACCATTTTACTAATGCCTCTAGAACTGTTTGTGCTTCTTTTTGTAGAGTTAGTTTGTTTAAGATTAAAGCCCTCTCTTTCTGCAAAAGCCAAATCGACTGCAGAAATAACTATTGTAGCCTATAAAGACAAATAAATTCCCGCCTCTCCAGCGCCACTGGAGAGGGGAAATTCTAATTTTAAAAAAATAAATAAATTAAAAAAAAAGCGGCAGCGTCAATCAACGCGGTGCTGCCAAGAACAATACTTCGCTTCCGCCCGCAGCGCCACTGATGATGCTTGCCACAGTTGCAGGCGAAACGTATGCACCAGTCTCCGTGTGACCATGGCCTACAAACCCGGAAACACCTAATTATGTAGAAATCGGCGGTGAAAGCCTACATTGTATATTAAATATTCGTATGATTTGGAGGAATTTCTAGACTTCATTAAAACTTGTGCACCTGGCTTCATTCACCCGCTAACTCACATTCTCAATGCTTCTTTATTCACAGAAATATTTCCAGATATTTTCAAAATAGGAAAATTAGGCCACTTCTTAAAAAAGACAACAAAAATGAAATTCAAAATTATCAGTCAATTTCTTTGTCAGCTTTCTGAAAAATATTACAGGCCTTTTACATGCGATGAAAAAAATTCAGGGTAAATGAGGTGTTTTAAGATTCACAACACGCATTTAAAATATCAAAATCTACGAAAATTGCAATTTTTTCTTTTCTTAAAATTGTTTCCTAATCAATGAACCAAAACGAAGCAGCTATTGGGATAATTTTAAATCTTTCAAAAGCTTTTGACGTTATTGGCATCTTGCTTTCAAATTTACCTTCATATGGAATTCTTGGTATTGCTTATTTATTTATTTACTTACGTCAAAAACAGTTAAAAACTGTCTGTGACGTGACGTTGATCTAGATTGGATAACCCTTTTTACCTTAAACATCGATCTCAAAGAGTAGAAATACTGTACTGGCACTGAAGTGTGGAAGGGAAGGGAAATGAAATAATTTAAAAAAAATAACTGATGGGTGTACTTGGTTTTGTCATAAGAAAGGTATTGTAACCAACATGAACCTGCCCCGCGTTGGGCATGCCAATTTGCAACGAGCCTTATATCTTTCTTCCTTATATCTTATTCCTTATTTATATTATTTCCTTATTATATTATTGCCTTATTATATTAATATTATTCCTTATATCTTTCCAATTCATCAATATTCTGTAACTCAACTTATTTTATTATTTCCCAAGCTGGGTAACCACTTGTAACGTTTTTTGATTTTTTAAGTCTAAGTTGACCTGCTATGCTAGTAATTTAATTGCTCTAATTATTCATAATTTGGCTAGCTCTGTTTTTCTATTAAGATCTTACATGAGTACGACGTACTTCACCTTACCCGCTGCATGTGGACTCTGTACAGAAATCACGATTCTTGAAACTTCAGTGGATTTTGCTACCTACTGAATTGATGACAATCCAATGGAATATCAGCCTTTTCTTTTCTAACATTTATTGTAACATTCTAACAAGTCTCGAGCTCGTTATTAATTCATGATTCTATGGATTTTAAACATTATTCAACCGTACAGCTTTGATAAAGTTGAATGTCTTCTCGGAATGCCGCCGTCTTCTCCAAAAGGGGATGTCCTGCGCCCTCCTGGGGTGAAATGTTTGAGTCTAATGTTCGTGTAAACTTTGAATATTACCCGACTGTTGCTAATTATACAGTCCGCTATTCGGAAAATCCCTACACTTGCTCTAATATTATCGCGTCGCAATTTTCCCTCACTAGGCGTCCGGCGACCTCTATTCGCTAAATAACTATTTCCTTAACATTAATAATTTATAAATCCCAATACGGAACTAACCTCATATAAACCCACGAACACGAAGTCTAAATATTCTTAAATGCAAAATTCATACGCGACAACAGATGTAACTATTATTAAAACAATGCAAACATTTATTCACTTAAAACTTAAATAAATAATACTGCTTAGCCTACTGGCTAACCAAACGAATATTTACCCACAACATAAATCTATTATCGCAAAATTACAGTTTCATAATGTTCATACCATGTGAACTGCTTGACTGCTTCCGTGAGAGTGAGAATTTGCTTCGTATGCTAAAGATATATTTTCAACGCCTTCCCCTAATCAATTCCATGTTAATGACACCAGGTGTACAAAGAAGGGGGGAAGAATACCTTGAACGGGGAAGGGGGGCGCTAGAGGACTGAAAGGCCCTTCTCAACACAAAGAATTTTTACATCGCACCGGGCCGTGAGGTGCCCGGGGGGGGGGGGAATGGGTGCTGGTTAAGAGGGGGCGGAGGATACAAATTTACAAGAATTTCATTGCCACGTACGCTTGATTGATATAAATTCCATGCTAGGTCGAAATGAGATAAATGTGAATGAAACAAAGATGAAATACAATGAATACTCAAAATGGATGTTGCTACGTCGATGTTACTTCTCAACCGCTGATGGTGACTAGTGAACGTTTGTCACACTACACGTCCTGGCACACGGCGTTCGCGAATACCTGATGTGTAGCGCTGTGAGCATGCGTGTGACGCTCAAGTTTGCTCTTTCCGTCGGCGAAGGGCGAATGCAGGCGTCCACACAGTTTCGCTGGTCGGAGTTCTGTCCAGCATCTCTATGCGCACGGACCCGGCCCCTAGTGGGCCTTGCAGAGGAGTCTGCGCGTGCGCACACACGGTCTCGTGTGTGAGTAAGGGTCTGCTCGTACCGACTGAGTATCCGTCGATAAGAAGAATATATGATAATGCGGGCAACCGTTAGTGGCTGCTCGTCGAAGACAAGTCAAGACACTTAATATGACCGATGTATGTGCAGAAGGCAGTGTTTTACGTGCGCGAAGCGCATTGCGTTATACTATGAACTCTGATCATGAGCACCGAGACTGCTCAACGAAAAGGCGCTGGGCCGGCGGTGTGGCTTTTGTGCCGTTCGCAGTGGTGGTTCTCGCCCGACTCTCCTGGCACAAGTGAATGTGGCGTTGCAAGCCAGAAGTCTGCAGCCCTTCGGGAAAGCAGGGGGGCGGGGCTGGCGGCGCGGGTGCGGCGGGCGCACCCTGCGGGAGAGGCCGCCTCCGGAGGGAAGGAGCGACCACCTGCCTTTGCGCGAGGGCTTTGTATAGTGAACGGAACGGAACACCAGGTCGTGCCTCTCGACAATACAATTCTTGTCTAGCATCCAACATGGTGCCTAGGGCCCCTTCCCACGAGTGTAGTAGAACGTAATGGATGCATCTAAAATATTAAAATAGCTTAGCAAAGAATATAAACATTTAGGGCGCCTTTCCACGGCGCGACCGCGGTACGCTTCCTTCAAGCAGCAGCAGCCCTTAGGGCTCTTAGGGCCCCTTCCCACGGCGCTCTTCGCAGCAGCGCGGCCCGTAGCAGAGCATTGGTTTGAATGGAGGCCTTCCCACGTGCAGCGGGTGGCGGCTGCTGCGGCAGCCGACGCCGAACTCCAGCTACGCGAAGCGGAGGAGGGGGCATGCGCCACCGCTAGCAGAACACAGCTTTAAATGGGAGCCTTCTCACTGTGCCACGGCCGCAGCGTTCTACCTGCTCCGGTCCCTTTGTTCGTCGTCGCCGGAGGGTCGGCGAAATCTACCCCTCCTGACCCCACCCCCTTCCACGGCGGGCGGCGGTGCGGCCGTGGTTCCGGCGGTGGCTGCTCTCTGCTGTAATATACTCTCTGTTGTAATATACTCTGGGTGGCTGCGTCAGAAGGGCTCTGCTCTTTGAAGGAAGCGCGCCGCGGTCGCGCCGTGGGAAGGCGCCCTAAATGTTTATATTCTTTGCTAAGCAATTTTAATATTTTAGATGCATCCATTACGTTGTATTACACTCGTGTGACATTCTGGTACGTCACAGTATGAATGCACATGATTATTGTGGCGACATAGAGGTCGTACTGGGAAATTATGACAAGAATAAAAATATTTTTTTGTCTAATCGGAAAGGTTTTGTCATCTTTTTAAAACCGTATTTTCTGCTTTCATAATAGTAGCTATGAAACCGACAAACCGGGAAACGCGCAGCTACGTAAACCCAGCCCCCTCTAGTCCTCCGTGAGCCTACTCCCTGGTGTCGCCAGCCCGCCCAAGTTTCTACTTTCTCCCTACGGAGTAGATAGAAGGCTGCGCGAAAACAAGCATATTTTCGACTCGCATTTCAGAGTATGTATGATTCAATTTCTTAGAACGACAAATTTGTGGTTTTTACAAGTGTATGTTATGCACATTATGGATGATGTAAATACAGAGGCAAAGACTGTGATGATCATTTGAGTTTTTGTAGGGAAGTGATATATGATTCTGGAAAGAGAAAGTGTACCTTTGGGTGGTGAAGGAGTGATTGTGGAAATTGAAAGTAAATTTGGTAAAAGGAAGAGTAATAAAGTGAAATTGATATAAGAAAATGAGTGTTTGGAGGAATTTAATATAGTGTCTAAACACTGATTTTTCAATGTTTTTGAAAATACTGAGGCAAAAATGTTCTTTTAGACATTATAAAAACTTCTATTAAAAAACTATTATTCCTGCATTGGATACGAATGACAACCAATTCGCAAGAAGAGGAGCGAATTTGTAATTTATTGTTTTATGTTGTGTTACTTTATATCAGAAAATTATCAATCATCATTATCAAGTCAGTCAATATTTTTGTAATCATTGATTATACCTATCAATTACTTGTTCATTTTGGCTACAGACCCGTAGTGAACTCCTTGGTCATGATTGACCCCGCCTTCAAAATTTCGACTTTTAGGGGGTCAATATTGAACTCGGAACCCCTGAGTTAAAGAATGGGAAGGAAATAAGGAATCATAGAAAAACAGAAAAATGAGGAACATGCTCTTCTTTATGTGCTATCAATAAAAGCCAAATGTAGATTATTTTATTTCAAACCATGACTATTTTAATAACTTGCACTTACAGGATATAACATTAATGAACAGTTAATGTTGACAAAAGAAGATATCATTTTTGGTGTAGAAAATCTTGATATGCACAAGTTTTAACTAGTGAAAGTATTATTATTACTTCCCATTTATTACAATTAGTATAGCTGCATAAAACAACACAATATTCTCTATTCAACCATGGTTGCTGGCTATAATAATATAGAGGCATAAACAATAATAAAATGTCATTAATATAGTTAAATATAAAGGACTGTAACATTATACAACTAGAAATGTTTAATAATAATGATAATAATAATGTCTATTTATTGAATCACACAATTATCTTATGATCATGTATGATGAGTCAATTGGTTATTACATACTATTTGATAGAATATATAACAAAAATTAATTTAAAAAAACTAAGATGAATAAAAATCTATGATCTAACAATGGCAAGAGGTTGAATAAATGCTTTTTGACACCACAACATATCTATCAACACAGACAAAATTACAACATGTAAAGTAATTACACATGTATCAGGTACAGTTCATCATTTGTTATTTCTTATTTTAAAAACTTGTCTACTTGTATTAATTGAGTTTTCACATATATTGCTTCAATAAAAAAAATTAAACATAAATTTATGGATCTGATAATAATACATTGTGTAACTAGTTTGTAATGTTATGCTATATTACACGTTTTGAAATCAAACGATGATAAGAACAAGTTTTCAACTTTGTACAAAAGTAGTGAAGTCACATTTTAATCATATGCATACTCCACTTTTTTCTATAAGAATATTATAAATTTATAAAAGAATCAAAATTAACATTGGAAAAAAATTTCAAAATCAGGTTTGCAGTTCGCAACACAATGATGGTGTTGTGTCATGCAAGGATGATGACCAAGGAGAACACGCAGGAAAGATGGGCAGGGCTGTTGAGGGGGGTCATGCATGGGCTATGACATGAGTGATGATGAAATTACTTGGGTTATAAATGGCTAAATGTGCAATAAGGTGCTATTTAAGAACTTTCTTGCAATCAAAAAGGTTGTTTATAATGGTGGCACATTAATAAAAAAAATTTTCAACAGAAGTTTTCCCAGTTCACACCAAAACTGAAAAATAAATCATTTGTTTTTAACAAGTGGACTTACGTTGTAGTATTCTTGGTGAAAGATAGCAATCCAGTTTCATTTCAATGAAGTTTCATTTAAATCTGACTCTTCACACAAAATATCTTCTAAATTGATTCCAAATCTATTAATGTTCTTCTACTGAATGCAATTTAATGATGTAAGAATTAAAATGAGATTTTCTATGTAGTGTTTTTTTTCTTATGGATGAAAATGTATGTTCTCAACTTACATTGAGAATGATGTAATGACCAATGTGAAATCTTCCAGTTTGTTGTTTTGCCTTAAAAATATTTTACTACTGATCAGTGAAAATATATTCTTCTGTCCGTAATAACTTGTAACACCTTTATTAATGCAATTTCCCTTACAACTAACTTCTATAAATTTCATATTTGGGAAAGCACCCTTTGTATTATAAGTAGTAATACTTACATGAAATTGAATTAAAATATTTTTTATTTTTGATCCAGCAAGTCAAAATTGAGCAAATGTTTAGCTGTTTTAGTTTTTTTTCCCTATTATTTTTCTTGAGTTTTCTTTCAAAAGGTAAGTTTTGTTATTTTCATAATCATTTCATTCTGTGTGTTTGTTTGTTTGTTTGTGTCTACTAAATTACTGATTTACTTGTAGCACTGATGAGGTCTGCAACTCAGCAGATGAAACATCTGAAGAATCAACCTCCCATTTCTTGTTAAAAAAACTGACACATTGAATTGAAAAAAGTTTTTAATCAGTAATGAAATACTTTTGAATTAAGTTTCTTTTGCATAATTCTTTTAAAATTAATTTATGGAAGTGAGCATAAAAGTTGTGTTATTGAAACTGTTCAGGTAGTTACATGATGGACGATGGTAAACAGAATATATTTGGAAACAGTAATTTAAAATTTGCTTTTGAAATATTTAAAGAAAGGGAATTAAAATAAATAATATAAACTTATATAGAATACCATATCATTCAGGAAAGTGTAAAAAGAATAAACATCACTAGCTCAAAGTTTTTGTAATAAAATACTTAGGTTGTTATGAATAGAATTTAAAGACATTATTTTTAAAATTTAATGTGTATTTTTATATGTATTTTTAAGAATGCACTCTGATTCATAACTTTCATGCACCTTCCTTGCCTTCAAGGATACTTCATAATGTTACAACAGATATAGGAAAGCTACAGAAGTATAAGAAACAATCATGTGAGTAAATTTTAGACAAGCTAATAGTAACCAGCACATGTTGAAAAAATGTCTGTTACCTTGTCTTACAGAACTTTTTCAGCTAGAATTGTATTGTCTCACATGAACATTTCTGTTAATTATCTTGATCCATTCTTGAACTCTGAGAAATGTATATTCAGCTATAATGATTTCCAAGTCAAATAACATTGGACTTAATGATCGATCCAATTAATCATTCTGAGTATAGGAACATTGATGGAATATTTCAGTTTGCACAAATTAGGGTAATGAAAGCCTCAAAGTATGGCAAAAGTCTTATTATTGTTACAGTTTGAAGATATTTTAAACAATAGGTATCACTTAACTCTACTTCTGTAAATGTTTTAGAAGATTTTAATTTTGCTGGACTTCTACATGTGTGGAAAACACATTGGTACAATTGTATGTTGTGTTTCTCAGCAAACTAAGGTGTGATATCTGCCAGAAAGTGTTTTACTCTAGTTGTAGACACGAATTGCTTCATGTTGCTGGTAGAAAACAAGACAATGTATAGCAAAGATTTTTGGATTATTTTCATTGATTCTAACAAGCTAGCCAGAGGAATCACATCCTAAACTTCCAATTCCTTTTGAAATTTTTTTACTACATTTCCTTTTTTAATACTTTTGTCACTTTTAATGTCTGTTATAACCTTGTATAATCAGAATAAATGCCTTTTTTTCTGCATATTGTAGGCAAAATAAATATCTGAACTTCCAAACTTCAGGGATAGTCATTGCATTACGAAGATCTCTGAAAGATATTTTGATTCTTTGTAATTTTGATATTGAATGAAATTTTGTGCTAATGAAACCACGTATCTTGCTTGGCAAATGGCAAATAATTTATATTAAAAATACAATTATTGTAATGAAGATTTGTCCATTATCTGGTGTATGCAAAATATTTCATTAACTTTTTCTAAGTGAAATAAAATATGCAATGAAGAAAATATTGTACAAATAATTCATAATTTGTTTGATAATAAATTTAAATTTTAGATAAAAACTTGCCAAAACATCATAATTTCAGCAACTTAATTATTATTTCTTTCTTTTTCAAAATAGCCGATAATCAATAATTTCATTTTTTGCAATTTAACAATTTTTTGTTAAACAATAGATTGTTTCAAAGAGAAATTGTATGCTTACAGAAACATGAACAGAAACTCCTTAACTTTTTTTAGAAGCCTTTCTCACCTTGGTCTGTTTTCAGGAAAGGAACATTTCAAATCCATATTTTAACCTTTTCCAAACCAACGCCCAACTTATGTAAACAAGAGCTTTGGCAGAATGTAAACACAGAAAGTGATTGACATAAAATTAAACAATGTAGTAAATGTGCAAACAATGCAAAATAATCAATAGATAAAGATTAATTAAAGGTTCATTTGAGGAAATTATCATTTGCACTTGTAATGAACTTGTCACAGGCAAGTGAGTTTGAAACAGTTTATTAGTTTCAAAATATCTTTTTCGTTCTTATACAAAAATGTGCAAATTTAGAAAAATGTTTAAAATTTTTTTCCTGTATCATCTCTGCATTTATTGTAAAATCAAAAGACATAATAAATAAATGTTTAAAATGCTGTAACACTATTGAGCAAATTAGGAGCTTTTTATGAACTATAGCATGTTATTTTTATTATTTTGTTTATTAAAAAAGGGTTTAGACTGGCCATTGCATTGCATTTTGTTCTTATAGCATAGGTTCCTTTTTGGCTTGACTGGGTTGGTTCTCTGAGAGAAGTCATGCAAATAAGTTAATTTTTCTTTTGTTTGATAAAAAATTAATTTTCAAGAATAATTTTTAAACATCACAGATAAAATTACAAATACTGCAGTAACATATCAATGGTAGGCACACATTAATAGTTATAAAATATATACATGTATCTTAACAACAACAACAAACACAACATTCTTTTTTGCATTATTTCTATTCCTCAAAGAAACAACAATTCTCTTGTTACACTGATATTTTTACAAGCTAAATTCCAGATTCAAAACACATTTAATTCCTTTCTTATTATCACGGGGTTAAATGAATTTCATCCATTAAAGAAGAAATTAGCTTTTCCTTCAAAATTCTTTTGATGACAAAACCACTTTAGTTGCTCTTCATACTTCTTAAATATTTCTTTCTAATGTAAATTTGTTTTTTCAGTGCTTCACATTCATTTTTTATAAATGCCAAAACATATACAAGTGCTCATTTACAGATCATATAAACATTTGATAATTAAATAGGGTTGAACTGCATGAAACTAAGACACTGAATTTTTATATATAAAATTCTAAGTAGAGTAATTTTTCAAATGGCAGGCAAACTACAAGAAACTGTCAATCTGAAATATTGGTGCACAAATTCTAATTCTAAATCTTTGATCTAATACACACAGCAGTATTTGTGAGAAAATTATTTGTTTCTGATGGAAGTTAACAAATTTATGATTAAATTATTCTCAATATTTTAAAAACAGACAAAAAATGTCATAAAAGTACACAAATCATTTTTCATAAAGTGTACAAATTATCACAGTATTTATAGTTTCTCAACATTGATTCATTTTTAACCTGGAGATGAATTCTTTTGTAGGACAGTTTCAAGTTGCATACAATTCTATATTCAGACTTTTTCTTTGTGCCTGAGATGACAATACTGTTCTACATTCTTAAACAAATTATTGGTCCCATTTTCTTAAAGATAAAACTTTGTCACAACATTGGTGTTTGGAAACTGATACATTAATCCCTAAATGCTTATTAATACAAAACAAATCAAAACCAAAAATGAAGAGTGGCTTTAGATGGAGGTTTTCCCATTAGGAAAAGAAACTAAAGGAAATAATTATATTTATTCCAGAATTGCAGGTTGTTCAATGGTAGATTGTTGAATTTTTGTAGATTGTGGATTTTGCTATCTTCCATTACAAGGAATATTTTATGTTTGTTGTTCTGTTGGAGGGAATGTGTAGTTTGGGCTTAGATTTGAAAAGTCTACATAAACACGCTTGCGACATGTGACAGAATCAAGGTGTTCCACTAATTCAGCAAAAGATGGTCTTGCATCAGGAGAGTATGCCCAGCATTGCAGCATTAGAGAATACCTATTGCGGAAACAAAATGTAAGACATAGTCACCATATACTATTACTGAAAAAAGTTGACTCCAGAAATGCATTCTTTCAAATACTTACAATTCGTCTGAACAGTTATCAGGTTTCTCCAAGCGTTTGCCATCCATTAAGAATGATAAGAGATTCATGTCAGCCACAGTGGGGTATGGAAAGCCACCTATCATATTGTGATATGAAAATTGACAGTTTAGTGAAGGAAAAATAAAATTTAACTATTATTTCCGATTACCAATAATCCAAATGTCACAAAATTTTACTTACCTAACGTGCCAATCTCCCACAACACAATGGCAAATGCCCATACATCACTTTTACTGGAATATAAGTTATCTCTCATTGCTTCAACTGACAACCACCGCAGAGGAACTTTTTTTCTTTTAGTGTTTACATAAATACCAGTTCTAGATAAACCAAAGTCTGAAATCTTTAAAGTCTTATTTTCATCAATTAAAACATTTCGAGCTGCAAGATCCCTAAAAGGGAAATAAGAAGAGAGATATTACATCTTTGATGCAATTTTTAAATTCATAGTCAAGAGTATAGACATAGCTAGAGTGAGGGCAAAATTTTTGATCGTGGGGAGCAATAATTTCTAACAATATTAAAGTTTTTAACTGCTAAACTTTAAGTTATCTAAATATATCTAAATTTTTAAATTAAAATATAATGTAATTTTTGGTAAATATTTTATTTACATGCATGTGTAGACCCATGCACCTGCACACATTTAGAGAGGGAAGTCTTAGTAAGAATCTACCTTATTGTTGTTATGCCCATTTTCATGTTGAAATATGTTTTATAGTTCTTTTACTGACATACCTATGTGTAATTTGTTTCCTTTCAAGATGAGCCATACCACGGGCTATTTGAACAGCAAAATTCTGCAACTCTTTGGGATCCAAAACGCACTCCAATCTATGATTTTTGTCTTCTGTTGGGGTTTGTGGTTCACCCTCACTGCTGAGAAGACTCCATTCAGCTTTAAGAAAGATAATATTAAAGGGAGAGTATTAAAGAATGATTTTTATGTCTTTCACTTGTGAATTTAAGCAATATGTAATTTTCCTCAAAATTAAGACTCTTATCTTAATTCCTAAAACACATGTCTCACTAGTTCAGAACAGTTTTTATTATTGTGTGCTATCGAATTTCACCGGAAAAACATTACTTTGAAAACTATAAGACATTAAATTCATGCATAAGCATACAACTTAACTAAAAAATTAAGTAATTCTGCATAGCCAAACCATTATCTTTTAAAATGATTTTTCATGTAAATAGACATAAAAACACTTTGGTATTAATATCTTTTTAAATTGAAAATACCTAAATAACTCAGTAGACAATTGTGGATTTTTAGTTACTGATTTACAAAATAATAGGCTACCTATCTGAACTGAATAATATGCTAATGAAACTTCATTTTTAACATGGAAATTTTCACTTACTTTCTGGTATGGATGGCCGTCCACTTGTCACACTAAGGTGACTCTCTGGTTGAACATATGATCCCTCCGAATCTCTACAAGACACATGATGAAGAACTTAAAATATATTATCATTAACAATTAACATAGTTATTTTTAAAAGCAGTTGTAATAAAAAACAACAACAAACAAACAAAAACTCAGAATATCTTAGGAATAAGGAAATAACCTGAAGTTCAAATAATGATGGTGGATGGGTGAAAGGTTGTATCTGTTTTATGGGTTCCATGTTAGAAAATATTGTTTCTCACAACATAAATGAAAAAACAACTAAATTAAAATTGAATTATCAAAACTAGGGGCTTAAGGGGAGCCGAAATTGTATATCGTCGCCAATGTTAATGTAAAGAACATTTTCTCAGAAACTTTAATTTACAGACATGACATTTTATGTGCATACAGATTCATTATTTATTAGTATTTTAACAAATCCTTTTACAAAAATATTACTAGCTTTTTAAATATAAATTAACTAAGTAAATATAAATATCTACTGCAGTCGGTTTTGTTCTTAAAAATACTAACATTTATAAGAATATTGATTAAAGTACTTAGCATTTTGCAAATCCGTTCCATTAGAGTATGCAAACTAGTGTGCTACAGGCTCTGTTAAAATTTGGGCATCCTTCTATTAGTAGTTTTTGAGGAAATTTTCCCTAAAGATGAACATTTTAAACTTAAGGAAAATGGCTTTTAAAGTTTCCATTGCATTCCTGGTCCATGTGCTGGGCAATCACAATCACTGATATTTCGATGCTAATCAACCCTCAATTGTTACCAGAAACAGTATGTCCAAAACTAGATACCAAACTATTAACTATTTCTCGCAATGAAAACAGAAAAGAAATGGTAATGATCACTAGGATGCAAATATAAAATTTAATACAAGAACAACAAAATGACAATCTTTTATAGTATTATATAAGGCAAAATATTCCTATACTCTTAATGCAATGCAATGCAATAAAAAAAATAAAAAATAAAATAAAATAAAATAAAATAAAATAAAATAAAA
>BOPP01000290.1:593730-645425 GCA_017312745.1 Gryllus bimaculatus | reverse complement strand
AGAAGAAGAGGATAAGAGAGAGGTAGAGAAGAGATAGAGAGAGAGAGATAGAAGCGAGAGAAGAAGGAAGGTAGAGGAGAGAATAAAGAGAGAGAGATAGAGAGAGAGAGATGGAGAGAGAGAGAGAGAGAGTAGAGAGAGAGGAATTGAGAGAGAGAGAGAGAGAGATAGAGAGGAGTAGAGAGCGAGTAGAGAGGATAGGAGAGGAGAGATAGAGAGTGAGAGATAAGAGAGAGTGAGAGAAGAGATAGAGAGAGAAGAGATAGAAGAGAGAGGATAGGAGCGAGAGAGAGATAGAGAGAGAGAGAATAGAGAGAGAGAGATAGAGAAGAGATAGAGAGAGAGAGAGAGATAAGAGGAGAGAGAGAGAAGAGAGAGAGAGAGTAGGAGAGAGGAGAGATACGAAGAGAGGATGATCTAGAGAGAGAGAGATGGAGCGAGAGAGAGATAGAGACGAGAGAGTTATAGAGAGAGAGAAAGAGTAGATAGAGGAGAGAGAGAGAGATAGGAGAGAGAAGTAGGAGAAAATGAGAGGAGAGGATGAGAAGAGAGAGAATGAGAGAGAGAGAGAGATGAGAGAGAGATAGAGAGAGATGAGAGAGAAGGAGAGAAAGAGAGAGAGAGAGATGAGAGAAAGTAGGAGAGAGAGATAGAGAGAGCAGAGAGATAGTAAGAAGAGAGAGATGAAGAGAGAGATAGAGAGAGAGAGGATAGAGAGAGAGAGATAGTGAGAGAGATAGAGAGAGATAGAGAGAGAGTAGTAGAGAGATAGAGAGAGATAGAGATAGAGAGAGGATTAGAGAGAGATAGCAGAGAGAAGAGAGCGAAGAGAGAGAGAGCAATAGACGAGAGAAGAGAGAGATTAGAGAGAGAGAGAGAGAGGATAGAGAGAGAGAGGAGAGATAGAGAGAGAGAGAGAGGAGATAGGAGAGAGAGGATAGAGAGAGAGTAGAGAGAGGAGAGAGAAGATAGAGAGAGAGAGATAGAGAGAGTAGAGAGATAGATAGAGAAGATAGAGGAGAGAGATAGAGAGATAGAGAGAGAGAGATAGAGAGCATTAGAGAGAGAGAGATAGAGAGATAGAGAGGAGAGATTAGAGAGATAGAGAGAGCAGAGATAGAGAGAAGAAGAGAAAGATAGAGAATAGAAGAGAGAGATAGAGAGATAGAGAGAGAGAGATAGAGAGAGAGCATAGAGAGAGCGCAAAATGACATTAAAATCAGAATAAGGAGAAAAGATAAAATAGAAAAAATGGGCATCTGAAACTAAAATATGTGAAGAAGGAATAATGAAAATCTACTACAACAATGCCAGAAGAACAATTAAGTGATTCCTGTTGTTAAAAGTCATGAAATAGTAACAATAACAAAAAGGCATTTTGTCAAACTTCTGAGCTCTATATATTACATACAAAAATTACAAAGCTAAACAAATATAGAACATACATAAAGGTTTTAAGAAGTAGTACTAACGTTGGAAGAAATAACTTTTATATCTAAATCAGTTCTAACATTTCTGGACATTGATCCCAAATTAATACTTTTATTAAAAGGACATCTGTATATTTAAATTTTCATTGTGTGTGTGTGTTTTTGGAGGGGGGGATTAGTTTCAAACCCAGCATTCTAATAAATGCAATGCATGTAAGGCATTGTTAAGACCCGATTACCTACGTTTTATAGAACATGGAAATTTATTTTTCTTTCAAAAGAATGAAGAGGCACCAGTATTACTAATTTTCAGTGCATAAAGAAATAGAAAGAAAACTCTACAGTCTCCTGGTATGTGAGTTGTCTATAGATTCTTTAGGTTCTCAGGAATTCGGTATAACTACAAGTAGTATCTATTTTTCTAAATTCCAAAGCGCATAAAAATTCAAAGAAAACTATGCATCTTCTGGTCATCTGAAAAGTGTCAATGGTTTTGTTAGATACCGTACCCCCAAACTCGAAAAAAATCGCCAAACCAAAGATTGGTTGATCGAATTTCATTTCTATTTTGACTGAAAATGCAAACATTTTATTGTATAATTCGACCTACTCTCATACTGCTCGTACCGACTGAATTATCATACTCTGTGCCGCACTGCTTACGACACAGCTGAGTAGTACATGCAAAAGTCAGGCTCCAAGGAAGAGACCGTCCGCCATTAAATATTTGCTATTCACGTTATGCTTAACGGAACAGCGAGTTTTTGATATTCTTGGAATGTAAAAAATCGTTGAACTGTATTCTATATCATGTTATTACAGTATTATTCGTGAAGATTGTTTAAGAATGTATTGAAAAAAATATTTCAATGTTTTAATGTGTGCTAATTTTATTTGCTTTTGAGCAAAATGCAAACTACTTTTTGGAAATAGTAGTTTATGCAATTACTTTATAATGTTAAACCTTATTGCATGAGCACATGGTTTGAAAACGATCGACTTTAGGCGCGAGTTTTCAAATTTGTACGAATGTAATAAGGCAACATTACAAACGAGTTGCATACTAAATTTTTTTGTATAACAGCATTATACATTTATAAGAGAATCAAACTTAATTTTGCAAAACAACTTCCCCGTGACGACTCGGGTATTTGACATAGTGCGAGTAAACGGTCGTCGGCTCTTCCATTTAACCTCCCCTGATTCTCTCGCTACGATTGGTAAATGTGTGAAGACGCAATCATTCGTGACATAAAATCTAATACATCATCATTTGTGCCATAAAATCGCCGATTATGAACGATTTCTTGCAACAGAAAAGGTTCTTTTACAATGCTGGAATACAAAAAAGAATTTTGTGCGAAGTTATTTAGGAACATTTTTTTCTGTTGAAGTCTTGTAGTAGAAATCATGGGAGTCCTCTCTGAAATTTTGCTTCCTCAAGAGCACATTCTTCGAAAGTTTCTTCATAATACGCCATCTTACGACATGGACGCATATGGTTGTGCTCTTGAATTGTCGTGACTTTGTATACTATGTTTAGCGATTTGAATATATTTGGTGTGTTTAAGTGCTATCATTACTTGTTGCAGGTTAGCTGGAAATATAATTTCGACTAGTTTTTTTTTGCTATAACCAAGACAACCCAAAAGATAACAAATATTAAACCGTTATTGCAACCTTAACGAACTTAAGATTTACAAGCTGGTGATAAGTGTCAAAACCTATAAACAGTTCAGTATATTTTCAATATTATATCACTGTGCTAATTTAATTACTGAAATATTTTTTTATATGCCCGTGTCGAGAGACGATTCCGTTGATTTGAACGTTATGAGGAGACCGTGTCGGTTTTGAATTTGTGTTCCAAATCTTATTTAGTCTATATTTTCAAGACACATTTTCAGTTAATATCTTTTATTTATTTGCGGTATAGTGTAGTCTACTGGTCTTCACACAAATAAACAATAATTTAGATCAACATCTCCGAAGGTCGTTCTCTACACTGACTGTAAGGTACAAGTCCGCAACACTGCGAATCTTCCCAACCGTGCACCCGTGACTGCACAAAAGACAGACACCAAATCCAGTCGTAACTCAAAACAAATTTAGTGTTTTAGATTATGAAACAGATTTTCCTCGCCTTCCTCACCCTCACAACCCTTCTCTACCATCGACAAATACATGCGCAAACAAACGCAAACAGGCTAGGGAGCGCGTCAAAACCAAAACACGTAAAGCTGCGGATCCTAGCCCACTTCAAAACAAAGATATTCCTACTGAACCTTAAAAACAAGTACTTATTTTATCTGACAGCCATCTTTTCTCCATTCTCAGTAGGAAGTTACCCTCTGACTACTCAGTCTCATCTATTTTTAAACCTAACGGGAAGTTAGCAGAGGTGATTGAAGAGTTGGACACCCACACGAAGATACTGACCAATCAGGACACAGTCATTATCGTTGGTAGGCAGAATGACATTAATTTGGTTGATGACTTTACATCTGAACAACATGTAAACAAATTACAATGTGCCGCACAAAATACTAGCCTATTGGCCTCGACTCTGCCCTTCTGGTACAACAGACCAACACTATGCAGCACGAAAACCAACAATTAAAACTGCAACTGAGAGAAACAAATGAAACACATTCTGATATTAATTTTTTCTCAGCAAAACACGTCACCCGGCATGGTCTCCACATGAAGCTTGCTAGAAAACATTCAGCCGGCAACAAACTTGCACAACACATCATCAACTTTAGTCCTACGCAGTCTCCTAACAAAAATCCATCCCTTTCGTCTTCCTTACGTTCTTCACCTCATCCTTATTTTCAACCCTCTTACCTCCTGTGATTCCTACTCCTGTTTCTCCCATTCCCACTACCAATTTACCTACACCTGATGCCCCAATTTTCTCGCAACCTGTTACTGCTGGGACACATTACAACCTTCCATCACGCACTCGAGGTAAAAATTGGAGTAAATATATAGCACGTATAGTCAGATGCATTAGAAAAACATCCGTGTAGGTACAAAATACTGCATCATAAGGTTCAATCCCTTTCAAATAAAATTGAATTTATCGAAGCAGCTCTACAGAGCGATTTAAATCGAATGGATGTTCTTTGCTTTACAGAACATTGTATATTCCATAATGAACTAAGAATTTTCCAAATTCCAAACTTTTACCTTGCAGGCTATTGCTGTAGAGAAAAGGGGTCGCAAAAAGGTCCTGCATATGGGGGTTCTTGTATTTACGTTAGAAATAATATCGATTCTATCACCTTGACGGAATTAAATGTGTATTCCGTTGAAAATGTTTTTGAAATATCAGTAGTACAGCTTCCTACGCAAAAAATTATATTAATTTGCATCTACAGGCCTCCGAAAAAGATAGCAGTAGATTATGTCCGCAATCGCTGCTTTGAACCAATTGTTGTATGCGGAAATTTGAACATTGATTTTCTGGTCGAATCTTACAAAAATGAGTCATAAATATTCCATCACGTACCAATTTTTCTGGAAAAGGTACACCACTTACACCTCTTTTGAGAAGCTTGGAAATGGCTCAATAACAATATAAGATGAATCTGCAGATCATGTAACACAAATGATTTGCATTAAAAAAATTGTTGAAAACAGTACGAGAAAGTTGAATAAAGATTGAAATTTGTTTAAGAGTAAGAAACTTTCCGTTTTGGGAGGATGGTGATGCGTTTTGTAGGAGTGTCCAGTGTTAATCCGCCTAATGGTTTGATGGCCTTCTTCCCTTACATCATCTTTCCATGACCGCAATATCATGTTTGTAACTCACTTCTCCAAGATTATGTAGGAAGAAATTCAAATTGAAATGAAGCAAATGTAATTTCAGAGACATATTGAACCCCATAGTCTTGTAACAGTCCAGCATGTGTTCAATCAGTTCCCTGTAATTCTCAGACATTGTCGCATACATCTTTCAAAGCAAGCCAAGCTGTCTTCTCAGTAAACGTCGGCAACTGTTCAAAGGTAATATCTTTCCTGCAGTTACGGATCCATCCCGATCATGAGGCCTAACGAAATTTCCTTCATTAATTTTTTGAGTGCTAATGTCAGGAAATTAAGATAGTAAAAATTCAAAACCCTGGCTATCTTTGTCCATTGTTTTCACAAAATTCTTCATAAAGCCCAATTTTAGATGAAGTCGTGTTAACATCTGTCTTCGTCAATTGGGGGTTCACACCATTTTTCACCAGGATTGAAAATTTCTCAACCAGGATTGAAAAACCCTCAATAAACTAATTAATAATGACACAGCCGGATGCGACTGAACGACTAAGCAGATTGACCCACCAAACAGTAACAGGTGCATTACAGGTGGAGGGTATCTGGGGGAGGGGTCGCGCACTCACGGGGCGAGCAGGAGGTCGATGTAGCGCGGCCCGGCGCCCAGGCCGAAGGAGGGCGCGGGGCTGCGCGGCGACGGCAGCGCTCCCGACGGCGGCCGCAAGTGGCTGCTCCAAGTGAAGCGCTCGTATTCGACGCGAAGACGGCGCAGGTACTGCAGCAGGTCGCCGCACGGCACGTACTCCATGATCATGCAGAAGGGCTCGCGCAGCGTGCAGCAGCCCAGCATCATCACCACGTTGGGGTGGCGCCCGACCTTCTTGAGCATGGCGATCTCTGACAGGAACTCCTCCACCTCGTCGGCCGACGCGCGCGCTGTGGCAAAACACGCATGTCGACCTTAGGCCCAAGCCCAAACGAAGACCTAGGCCTCAGCGGCAGGACCAGAACTAAGCGCAGGCCCAAGTCTCAGCCCAAGAACACCCCAAGGGCAGGCCCAAGGGCAGACCCAAGGGCGGGCGCAAGCGCAAGCCCAAACTCACGCCCAGGCATAGTGCAGAATCGAGCATAGGCCCAAGTTCAGACCCAAACACGGTCCAAGGCCCAAGATCAAACCGAGACCCAAGCGAAGGCTCAAAAACAATCACCGGTCTGATGGCAGGCTCAAGCACGGCCCCAAACCCAGGCCCAGCCTCAAACCCAATCACAGCGCTGACCCAATACCGAGCTCAGGTCCATGCAGTCCCATACCCATTCCCAAATCCACGCCCAAGAGCCTGCCGGAGATGTTGGATATTGGGGCTAGAACTCAACTGAATTCCAGTGTCAATTAATGTGTATTCGATTATCATTTCCAGAGAGCGTAATTTTCCAGCGTCCCCTCGCAGTAAGCTATGAAATCAAGAAAAAATATCCATCAGGTTTCCGTTTTTACAGTTCAAAATCGCTTGAAGTGACCGTTTAATAAACTTTTATCTACAAAATCTATCCGACCGTTTGGCCTCTTATGTAGGTGAGCACTTCAAAGAGGGAATGTGAACAAGTGTCGTAATGGAATACCAAACGGTTAACGGAAGTAGTCGTTGGAGCACGTGCTTGGAAGAAGGCTCACAGGGGAGTGACTCACGTTTGAGCTTCTTGACGGCGACGGTCTGCAGGCCGGGGGTGTGGGCGATGGCCTCGGCCTGCGCCAGGAACACGCGGCCGAACGCGCCCTTGCCGATCTGCCGGCCCAGCGCCAGCCGCTCGTAGCTGATCTCGAACGTATCCGCGTCGCCGCGCGCCTTCGCCTCCTGCCAATTGCACAGCAGAGGAACTTAAGTGCTCAACTAGGTTGAAACAGATATTCTTTACCCAACAAGTGAATGAAGAGGATGCCAATGTTTTAATCGCACGGGTTTCCTCTACTCATTATTATTATTATTATTATTATTATTATTATTATTATTATTATTATTTTATTATTATTACTATTATTACTACTACTATTACTATTATTATCATAATCATTTAGCACGATTTCAAGGAAACTATCAAGTTCTTTTGTTATCGTTCTCAATATTAGGGATGGCAGTCAGGCTCGTAGATGCCGCTCCGGTGCTTTGTTTCCATTGCGGAACCCAGGGTTTTAGCGACCACACAGTGCTACTTTGCTGTACGAGTACCCCTCGATGAACGGTAACAATAGCAATGGTTTCCATGCACGAGTGCTGAAACAATTATTTCAAAATCGATGGAGTTGCTAACTTCCGGATCGTGTCACGATGGGCAACTGACAGCCTTGCTATCAGGAGTGGAAGGCGTGGGAGAATAGGGTTCAGCACCCCTTGCATCGCTTAGGGCCAGTAGATTAGGGCCTGCGGGAGGTGTAAGCTGAGCCAACCTCTACCTACCTCTATTTCCTTCTCGACGTAGATGATGTTGCGCTCCTGGTGAATGGGGAAGCTCAGCATTCCGTGGCTGCAACAGAGGAGGTGAGGTGTCTTCAGAATAAGGCTTAACACAGACGCCACTGGCAAAGAAGTGGGGCTCGTTAGTTACCGTCATATGCACGTAAAATCATTCACAGGAACATCGCCACCTCCAGGCACAAAAAATACTTCAGTAACAGGACTAATGGCCGTATCAGCTTAAGGGCCCGGAAACATCAATCAGTTAATCAATACATCAATACAGATAAATAAATTTGAAGTTGACCTGTAGTAAAATCTCTGTGAATTCCAATTTTTGGCTTTTAAATATTTTTCAACTTGTTTATTTGATTTTAAAACGAATTTCACGTCATATCAGTTGTTGTCTGTTCATCTGTACGATCTGATTTAACACAAAACCTACAGGATCGATCAACATGAAATTTAAATACTTTATAGATACTACCTATGGGACCAAATTGGTTTTTGTGTTACCTTGATACCCCTCACGGTTCTGAAGATACGATATTTTGTGTTGATCCCGTAACGAACGAACCTCACACGTAACGAAGCGTCGTAACGAACTTCACAGTAATGTACCTGTTTTCTTAGTGAGTCGACGTGATGAAAGAGACATTGTACCAAAGATAGTACCTTACAGCGAATTGATGAAATTCGTTACAAAATTATCTGGAATTTTGGAGAGGGAATCGTGGAATAATTCCGAGCCCTAGCAAGTAAATTCTAAAATTGACGGAGAAGACTTCAATAAAAAAGTTACAAACCTTCAGTGTTGAAATTATACAGAAAATCAACAGTGCACAATCAACAGTGTTTGACTACCGATCGAGGATGATCTGAAATTGTTCAAAATCGCCAAATGCTTAAGGCCCTCGTGCCGCGTGGTGCTTTGAATCTCAAAGCGCCGTGCATTAAAGTACCAAATATTTCCCCAAAGAATTTATTGAAGAAACAATAGGAGAGAAAGGCTATCGTCTTAACAAACGGCGACTCGAAAATGAAGGGAATAAGGCTTTACTTGGGAAAAGTCGTAGGCTGATAGAAATTGATAATTGATGGATAGTTCCATACTCGCCGTTATAGATATGAAAGTTAATGTCAAAATAAGCAGTAGAGTGAAATTAAATACATATGAAAAATTGTTAACAGAAGTTCCTATCTAGCAGTATCTAGTTTTGAACATCAGAATGATGAAATCACTATTTATCGAAACATATGTACGAACAACCAAAGAAATTTTGATAATTTTATCATATCCTATTCCCAAGTGATTTTCACAGGAAAGCATTAGGATGTACCTCGAAAAAATGAAAAAAAATGTATTGGAGGATGTTGTAGAAAATAATCTCGAAAATCCTAGAAATCTGATGGAATGAGATACGTTCATTTTTTCACAAGAACCTTGAATCACAAAGATGTTCTGGCTTATTACTCTTCTAACAAGCAAACCAGAACATTTTACGTAGACGATGATATTCTTGATAATGGATATCCAAGCAAACCGAGGGAGAGAGGAATCTCCTTTGCTCATTTTCCTTTCTTCATTCTTTCACTCCTCCCCCTTTCTCTGTTTGCCCCTCTCTTCCTTCCGCCGCCCCTTTCCCGACATTATCGCGGGCATCATCTTGCGTCGTCTTTAAGTTAGAGATCGCTGGGACGTAGTGTACAAGTTGACTCCATTCCTTCGCCGCGCCAGGGACACATCCCGGCGCCCGGCGCGTGCGGAGGGTTGCCTACGCTGACGTCATCGCACGGCGCGCCCTGGCGGTGGGCGGCATGAAGAGAGGCGCGGCCCGACAAACAATATACAGAATTTGCGCTCTCAACAAGCGCGAATTCCAATTCTCGAAAAAAACCCACTTGTGGCACTACAATAGCACATACTTTCTCGCACATACGCGACCTGTGCCATTCTTTTAAGAGCTCCTTGTTATATTAGAAAAAAAAAATAGGAGAAAAATTTAGAGCGGATTTTGAAAAAATGTTTTTTTAAAAATTGCATACATTTCAAGCATGCAATACGCAAAACCTACTAGTTTTTTCAAAAAAAAATGTATACGAGCTTTCTCAAAACTGATTTTTTACATCAGATTTGGTTTAAGGTAAAAATCTCTATCTCTTCCTCTTTTGGAGTTTTCAATACTGTTTTTTTTTGAAAATTTCGAAAATTGAGTGTTCGGTGGAAATGAGACTAAAACTAATTCTTTTACAATTTAAAGATTTGGAGCAGAGTTTGAGAAAATGTTTCAAAAAAATAAAAATTGCCCGTATTTCACACAAAATTATACAAACTTCTCATTCTCCATACATTCAACATTACCTAATTTCATGATCTCTCTTTCAAGAACAGATTTCGGTAAGAAAAATAATATCTCTTTTCAACATTATAATTGTAGGAAGATCCGAAAACAATTTTGAACTTTCGTAACGTTCGAATAATTACGTATTTTAATGATTGTAAGACATGTACCATTTTCTTAAGCGTCGTTTATGCTATCCGAGGAAAAAGTTTAATAAAACAGTTTGGAGTCCTTTTTGAGAAAATGTTGATAATGTTGTTGAGGTTTAATGTAAACGTCAAAATATCCGTTAATATCCGTCTCAAACCCAGAGGGAATGAGGTCGAGTGAGAAACCTGGACAAGGCTCAGGGCAGTGCAATTTCATTGCAGTGTCTCTGACCGGGAGATTCTAAGTTCGAATCCCGGATTAATAATTATAGCAAGAGTTTCTATTTATCAATATAATTATTATAGAAATTTATTTGTTTTTATAATTATTTTTTAATATTGATATTAATATGTGCTTTTTCGAGAACTGATATGTTATCTTTTTATATTTTTTTGAAGGTAGATTAATTCCTACGCTATTTTTAATTGGGCGGCAGGATTTTCGACTGTAGTTACATAGCTAAGTCGATCTCAATTGCTATCTGGAGGAGAATTCTAGCAGCCGGCTGCTCTGCGGTAGTATTACGTGTTTCCTTCGATCAATACCACGCTAAAGTAAGAACAATACTCTAACAAACGGGCTACTGACCGCGCGCGATCTTTCCATCTTCTTCCTTGTCCAATTCACACATTAAACACATTTACACTTACACTCACTTCACTACCACACGTGTCTGGAGACCAGTCAGGAATTTCGAGCTTGTGTCCCGGTGGTGGGAGGTACGTGGTTGGGAGATACCTCTGTGCCCCGCTGGTGGGAGATACCTGGTTGGGGGAAACCCCGTAAGCCGACGGTAGGTCGGCGCAGGATCCCACACTTGAACGGGGGAAGATCACCGCCATCTCTCGAGGAAACATGCACAACATTTACGGGACTAATGACTTGAGCCGCCTGAAATTATCAATAAATCAAGTCTGTCGAGGAAGGCTTGCGGAGGGAGAGGAAGGGCGCCCCACCTGTCGGCGTTAGAGAACTTGAAGACGCCCGCGGCGGCGCCTGCGCCGGCCCCGCGTCGCAGCCGCACCACACGCAGGCGGCCGTCGCGCAGCTTGATGCGCAGCGCGCAGCAGCGGGAGCGCGCGCACAGCGCCGCCGCCAGCGCCAGCGCCGCCGTCGCCGGCACGGCCGCCCACGCCGCCACCTCCGCTCCCGTCCCTGCGCCCGACTGCAAACACGACACATTTCGAGCAGCGTGTAAGATAGCACAACATTACAAAAAGAAAAGGAAACTATTTGTACAACTACGAATGAGGGGCGGTAAATAACTGTTACATTGGCCGTTTAATACAATCCGCATGACACTTCAATCTGCATAAAATACGAACAAGTAGCAACAGGAAATACTGATTCGGAATATTAATGAAATCTGGGCTGGGATTACAAACTGCATTCATCTACTTTGAAGAATTCAAACCACGAAGTTTGTAACAGGACGGAAATATCAACACGAAAATCACTTAAGAGCCACATGCTGACAATTGGGGAAAAGTGTCAATATATTACATGAAGAGTATATATGCAAATAATTTAAATTAATTGTGCGCCTACCTTGAATGTGTCACACGCATTCTTTTATTCATAGACCTGCTTTTCACGCTTCCTTTTGACGAAAGATTTGGTGTTTTACCGAATCTGCTCGTGCGCAATGTAGCTTCTGGAAACCCAAAGGCTACGCTACGCACGTCGAAAAAAGCTCTTGAATCTTTCGTCAAAAGGAAGTGTAGATACGTATTAGCTTACCGTTGAACTAACTTCCCAGAAACAATAAACGAAGTAACCCGGAACGCTGATTAACATTGGCATGAGGTGACTGCCAATTTGAAGTTGCCTACCCAGAAGTATGATAAAAGCCCTATTTTCTCAAAAACACAAGACGTTTTGCAAAAACACGAAATCTGCAATTCGTCATGGAGTTCATCAAAATACCTGAATTCCCACATTTCCAGCCATTTTGTATATATATTATAATGTAGTAAAACATAATTTTACAGATTACCTTGGATAACTTTCCTTTAGTAACCGGAGATTTTATCTGCTTATCGGTAATATATCTAACTAAAAAAAAGGCGTGAAAACCTAAATTAACATTCTATATATCAGAGACAATTCTGATAAGTGCAAGTAGTCCTGAGTAGACATGCAAAGGATGACTTCGAGTAAGAAATGGATAACCCCAAAAGGTCTGAGATGTAAAAATATCTACCGAACACTAGGAATAAGAAATTCAGTTTGAGCAAGAGAAGACAGCAGGCACCAATACTCCTAGAGGCGTATAAGCAAAGCAAATTACTTGAAAGAGAAGAATTAATTATAATATAAGAACTTGCGCACTACTTGAATGTTTTAATTAAGGTACAATCAAATGTTCTGCATGACGAATTTAAATATTGCATGTTTGCAATGGAACTGTTGAGCTTGGAAATGTGCTGTTTAGCTTGTTTCGCCCAGAACAAGTTAAGTGTCCTGATCAATCATTTCTAAACAGGATAGAAACTTAGCATAGTTCCTTACAGCTACAATTGTATGTTGCTTATTGAGATCGATTTTGTACTTTTAGAAATCAGCAGTAAAGTTAGCGAGTCATTGTAAAGGGCAGAAAACACAAAACGTAAAATTAAAATGTGTCCGATATGATTTTTCACATGTTCTTAAAGAATGTACATTGTAATGTGTATTCGAATGTGCTGATAAAACACAATATGAAAAAAGATAATTGAAATTAATTATTGAAGTAGTATGAAAACAAACGACGGTTGTTTGATTGTATAACAGGTGCTAAGTATCGGTTGCCTGGCACAAGTGACTCAACTTTGCCACCGTTCTCAGTCGCCTATGGATGCCATACACAATGAAGCATAAACTTGAAGCTTAACTCTAAGTAATTACTTTAGTTGGAAACCATTCACTTTTGTTATGCAAACACAAAATTACTTAAGTAACATCTAAATGTTTGTGAATAGGTAACTTTACTTTTGGTGCCGAGAGAAGAAATTTGCCATTGACGTAGCGACTCCGTGATTGCAATAAGCGAACAATTTTGTTCTGCCACAGTTCAAATTCTGATAGCCAGCGAGAGCTCTGATAATTAAATCGTTTTACAAAGGCAGGTGTTCCTTGCTTTGTCATAAGGGAGTCTCGAGATCGCACTTACTGAACGCCAGGTGCTCACTCAATCAATTAGAAGTAATTTTGCTAAATTAATTTCTTATGAAATTCACAATTAATTCTTGCATGTCAAAATGTATAAACAAGCCAAAATATAATTCTATTTAAAAAATAAAAATTATGTATTACTAATAAATCACGTACGATCAATACTGAGGCGAAGATATGGGTATTATTTAGGGCAAAGTACTTATATCGTTAATAAATAACGGCAAAACTAGACAAATTAATTTTTGAGATAAATGTCTTTATAAAGTTTTTGAATCTTTATAAACAGCTAGGGGAATAAACTCAAAGAACCCCTGTGCTTGGAATACATTGTATTGTTTACGTTCAAATTAAAGTAACCATACATTTTTTAATATTTCCAAAAGGTCGATTTATATAGAAATATTTGGAAAAAAATTTAGATATTGAGAAATTGAGAAACAAAATGCTTAACATTGTAACAGTTCTTCGATTCAGGCCGCGACATACGCGGGCGCCAGAAAAGCGCTGCGCCTCGCCGCGCAGCCCCGCACGCCCCACCCCGCGCAACGCGTTCTTTTGTCGCCCGCCACTTAACCACCTTCCGGGAAAAGAACGCTCGATCGCCCGATGGAAATTCTGAAATTTATGGCTGGGAAAATTTGGAGAGGTTTCTGACGCGTCTTTGGGAACCTAACAGCTCGGGGCATCCGTTTCCGGATATATGGTGTTTAGACATGTCTCAATTGCAACTAAATTCTTATTTCTGCAAAGACCACCCTCGCTTTCATAAAGGATATCAACGGGCGTGCGCTGAGACTTGATTGGGTAAAGCGAGACCCCACTCCGGAGCAATTCGTTCGAATAGAACGAACGGAATGCTACTTCGCCTGCGGAAGGCTGACGTGAGAAGCCAGGTAGATGAACAATGGGCATTCAGAATGGAAATTTCATATTGCGAACTTCGTCCGCCCACTTCTGCTCTTCGGAGAGAACGCGGCTCTTACCGTCGTTGTTGAGCGCCAGCAAGTCGCCGAGAGTGAATCTTAAAAACGCGACACTTGAGCAGCTGTTAATGTTATCAGGGAGTGGGGGCTCCATGAACATTTAGGCGACCGCACCCTCCATTTTGAAGCTAGGCTATGCATTAGTTTGTAATACATTGTGTATTATTCCTTGTTCTTTCCCCATCCCATGACGTCAGAAAGGCAGTGGAAGATTAACAAATCATGACCATTGAGAAAATCATGGACATTTTGAAGGTGGACAAGGGATGAACGAATTAAGGATCATGAAGGTCAGACAAGGGGGTGTCAAATGTATTAATGCAAGAGGCTCTGACAACTTATTTACTTCTCTCTCATTTCTTTTAAGGATTGCCATATTGAAGATAGGCATATGAACGCATTCGATGCATGCTACGTACCTCAGGGTTGGTTCCTTTTGAATCTGAAAAAGAAATGAAAACACACACATTACATACATTGTGAAATAGTTTACTGTAAATGATTTACCCTGCATATCATGGATATTGTCGGCAAGATAAGCGCTACATCAATGATTGGGGCTGGATATACTAAGGAGGAGCGGAGAACGTAACTGAAACCGCGTTAGTTCAGCCCCCCGCCCCAAACAGCGAACAATAGAGACGTGAAATCATCTTTCGACATGGGTATTTCTCGAGCTACTGGCAGCCAATGATTTCAATGATTTTCCTCTTACTCTTTCACTGTCCGTTCAATGACATACCACAGGATTCGAAATTATGTGAATGCTATTACTTATAATACGTATATTAAGTGAATGTTGAAAGATATGACGCGGTTGAATAACAACAACAACAACAACAATAATAATAATAATAATAATAATAATACGACGCACCAGTGCGAGCACTCTATATTCCATAATTTGTGTTGTTTTACAAAATACGTTGTACCCAATTCATTTACAGTTATTACGGTGACCGATAGTGCAGTGGAAATCGTGGAGATTGAAATAGGAAGTAATGAAGAATATTTCATCATTATTGTTTCTGGAAAAAATGTACCTAAAGTTGTATCTTGAGAAATATGATTCTTTGGAAAACGTATTTGAACCGTTATTCACTTGTCACTCTACTTAAAACCTACGTATTGGCATTATTCTGCCTCAAGATTCTTTCTAGTTTCATCTTGTTTATACGCACGCAAAACGGGATATTTGTTTATCGCACTATTAACCAGGACTATTCGATAATCCTCAGTAGTTTCCAAAATGTTAAACACGAAGATGCCAAGAGAAACTAATGTATCTATTCAATTTTAAACTTACTTCCTGTTATCAGAAAATGTACATATTTTGGAAAATTCTCTTAAGATTCCTATCTAATTTATTACGTCAAAACAGAAAATGTAATGTTTGGGCGAATTCCCCGACGCATTCCATTTAGAAGAAAGTGAAGGAGGTTTCCCCAAGCGTGCACTTCTTGCCAGTTTGGTCTTAGATCGTTTTCCACTAGATAGCACTGCAAAAACCAAAAAACGTAAAAAATTCAAAAAAATGATTATTTCATGTTTAATATATATGAGGTGGTATGGAAATTAAAGAAATGTGAAAATGTTATTAATTGTAGATGATGATATTTATACTATACAGTTAACATTTATACTTGTAAAACATTATATAAAGTATGTGAAACAACTATTTATACAATAATGAACGTGTATAACTCATTGTATACGTTTTGTTTTCAGGAGTTTCCGGTCGTGTACATGGTACGAAACGTAAAATGTGTTTGTCTCATTCATTGTAAGCATGGAAAAAGAAATAATGATACCTCTGTGTTAAAACTTCCTTCAACCGAAAACGTTGTTTCCATTACTAGTTTATCGCTATGGTTTGTCCCTTTTCATTAAATATTTTGCCATCTTATATCAATCTTTGGCTGTGATAAATAACCGCCAATTTTAAACGCGGCAAATCATTCAAACGATTTTAGACTCATATATGTGTTTCTACACTTAGGTATACTTCAATAAATATACCGTCAACAATCGTAGAGGACTATTTTTGGATTTTGTGATTTCGTGGTACACAACAGATATTTTAAGCAAATTACATTTAAAAAACTCAATAAACCCCCCCAAATAAATATGCCTCTTAAAACACCCACCAAACACCAATACCCCCTAACCTGGCAAGTGTTCTCACCCAGGGAGGGCAGCAAGAAGGCGGTGACGTGCCCCAGGCAGCCGTCGGCGTCTTCGGCGCGTCCCTGCAGCCGGTACTTGGCGCCGGGGTGCAGCGCGGAGGCGGGCAGCTGGCAGTGCGCGGGCAGCGGCGGCACGGTCGTGTTCCACATGCGCTCGAACACCGTCTGGTTGGCGTTCGACGTGAAGCGCCCCTCGCCCAGCCTGCAGCACAGCGAAAACACTACAGCAACAGGTGGTCGGTAACAGGTTTCCTTTTGGTAACGGATAGAGCGGGAGCCGACGATGTTCCTCGCGGCTGGACGACGAGTCCCGTGGCGACCCAGGCGTCAGCTTGCTCGCTCAGCAGTTTCCCTTCCAGCCAACTGCCCAGCAGGGCGCTGACAGCCGGGACAAATTCTAAGCTCCTGCCATAAACGGCATGTAAGCGTGGATGCAAGTACGGGGTGAGGTTAGGACAAGGAAGAGGAAGAAAACACCGTCACACATTTGTTAGGGTACTGGTCCGGAATTGACTGGCAATGATTGGAGAAATCCCGGAAACTACCTGTCAGAGACGCTGTAATTCTCCTCCAGACATCGGCTGAAATCGACCTTGCTATCTAGCTAGTATCGAATATCCTGCCAACGTCGATTCTCGAACCTTAATTGAATGTGAAACAGCAATGTGGAGTGAAGTGTAGTTAATTCCACCTATGACATGTTTTATCTGATTTAGTTAAATAATTGCTATTAAGACCTGTATTTATTATTACTCATTACTTCCATTAACGTTGTTGTTCACCAGTTTTTAATTTATCGCCGTTCGTACGTAGAAAAGAAAAAAATATTGTTACGCTGCAGTGGAAAATAATGAATTTCAGCCTAAAACCCGTAATGTGTAATTAATGTAATGTGTCCGTAAAATGTAATGTGCGTAATGTCCGTACTGTAATTAATATAATGTTTTTATTGTGGGGGCCTCATATCAGAAACGGGATAAATATTATTCCTGTATGTAGTAAATGACTTCATCCAGAATTTTGGGTCCTTGATACTAAAACAATTTATTGACGGCAAAACGTCTGTTTGCCTGTCTACCCGTGATGCTCAACGCTAGAGTCTAAGCCATTCAGAGAATTTTCTCTGAACGTGGTATTCTCGGATCGAATTGGTCGAACAGAACTGTAAATTCGAAGTCGAACTGCAAATTTGAAGGAGATATTTTGATTTTGAAGGTAAATTTACTTGACAATATTTTCAAAATTTCCTCAAAAATAACCTCAGATTTTTTGATTGAACTTTTTCTGCGGATAGAGCCAAAGACGCTTATAAATGGTTCAGATCCCATGTTCAGCAATCTCTCCGTAGTTTTCAAAATTGAAAAAAATAACATTGCAAACAATAAGATTAATAAGATAAATAACATCATGTGCAATTTTGGGGGGAAAGAGCAGATTCCGTGACATTTTTGTTTCAATTAAAGACAATTTAGTTTTTTTTAAAAAAAAGCGGATCCAAATTTTTTTAAAACTTTCCCCCCCTCGGATAGAGTAAAGGAAGCTAGTAAAAATGGCACAGATCTTATATTCGCGGAACTCTTGAATTTTAGAAATTTGCGATAGTTACAAATACAGCTAGAAAGTATGGGCTCATGTAGTACCACTAGTCAATGACTTGGTGTTTGGTCTCTCCACGTGCCATTGAATCTGCCACTGGAATGTGCGCGTTGGCAGCGTCAATATATTTATCTACAGTCATTAGGACACTAGTTTTCACCTTAAAAAATAATAAGTTTCACTTCGCCTGATTGTCATCAAAGCGGTGACCTGGAGGGGCCTGCGAGTTTGGGTTGCTAGTACCTTTTCCGCCGCCAGAGTGTAAACTCATCCGATGTGCTGGCTTTGTCACCATCCTATATCAGTAACTGGAATGATTATCTGTCGAAGTTCGTTACTAAAGGGCAAGCCCTCCAAGAATCTCATTTAAATATCGAGTTTCAAGGATTCGCAGTTTTGATTTTCGCGTGAGCGTGTCTAGAAGAATTTGAACACGAATAACGTGCAGTTGATCCACGTCTCTTTCTCGAGTAAGTCTCCATGTTAGAGAACATTGCAACAGTGAGAGGGCAGGGGTAAAAATGTTTTGCCAGTGGCCTGCCAAAATCTACTTTAGGACCCGTATTGGAGTACTTTCTTTCATTATTCTTCAACGTACTCTCCATTGCTCATCAAACATCATTTGATGTGTTGTGTTCATTTTTCAAAGGCACTACGATTTTTCGACTGACATTTTGTTGGTACTGCCGATTTATGACTTGAGAAAGGCACTGCACATCTTTGAAAGGCTTTCCTGCCATGAGACCTGAGGAAGAAGCCAGATATTGTAAGTCATGACTGTATGGTGAGTATTTCAGATTTTGGCTCTCTTCTTTCAGTTTATGCACGATTTCTTGCACGTGCTGTGTGAGCAGAAAGTGTAATAATTGTCATTTAATAGTAGCGCTCTGAAAGTTCTGGTCTTTGGATGTCTTTTTTTCAATTCTTTGCATAGGGAGAACAGCATAAAAGTATCATAATATATAATACTAGCGTAACCGTGCGAGATGTCTCGCATGTTGCCCCACCCTTTCCCTATCCTTTCCATTGAAAAGGAAAGTAGTAAATGAAACGTGTTTATTTGTTATAAGTATGTAGCTTCATACTTACAAAATATCGAACAAAAATAACAACAATGCAATTTACGTTGGAAATACATTTTCAATAAAGGTGTATTTAGTATTATAGAGATATGTTCTTCGAACAATTCACACTTCCTTAAAAACAACATTTTAAGTCATTATTCAGTCGCGATTGACAGATAGCTTTTGTCTTTTCTTGATAGTCACAAAAATATTAGAAAAGGTTTTTACTCCTGAGAAAGCTATGTTAAGTTTTCCATGCAAAAATACGGGATCGGACAAGTACAAATCAACTCTCCGCAATATTATTTAACTTTTCTGGATTTATGATGAGGAACAGAGGGTGTTTTGGAGGGGCACGGCCAGATTACTGGGGTGCGAAAATTGAAATATTATTCGTATACTATAAAGTATTGGATTATTTTTTGCGTTTTTACGTACGTCAAGGAAAGACATTCCGAACCAAAAATAATAAAACGAATATTTCCACCTTTAAGTAATGAATACAATTAAAAACAATTCAGTCGGCTTAGACTTCACTTCAGCACATGAGAATGTTACTCAAACGAGTTTATGTATTGAATATCTTAGCGAACCGACACCTTAAGTTTAATATTAAATGGATTATTATTAACGACTTTACAGATTGGCATTTATATACCGTATTCCAGATACCGCCAATATTTTAAATCATGCTTATGGATTGTGATCGTTTGCAATTGTTGAATGACTTACGCGATTCTTTCAATCATTTTAAATTTGGATACTTTATTGAGTTAATTAGTAGGCTAGCGCGTTTTGATTTTTGTGGTTCATTTATTTTAAGAAATTTTACTTTTGTTAATTTAAAAAGTTTGTTCTTTGTGCTGTGCTATTACGCACGTTTTCCCCTACTATCCCCGCCTACCCGTTTGAGAACTCTCTTGTAAAAAACCCACAATCTTCCATATCCTTTTATTTCCATTTTAAGAGGGAAAGTTTTAAACGAAACGTATTTTTTTAAACTTATAAAGGTAACTTCTATTGTACTGACACAATATGGAATAAAAATAATCCGTAAGGCTAGAAAATAAAAAAAATACAATTGGTGCGGAAAATAAATTTTCAAGCAAGATTTATTATATTAATCGAGAGATTTCCTGGAACAATTCATAACACTCCCTTAAAAATATTTGAAGTAATTATTCAATATTCTTTTACAGTTAGCTTTTTTCTTAACGTGATAGTCACAAAAATATTAAAAAAGCTTTTTACTTATGAGAAAGCTACGTGACTGAACACTTGAAAGTTTCACCGAATCACTTTTGAACGAAAATTCTGGTACTGGTAAAACACAAACCAAACATAACGAGACTGGTTTTCATTCTTCACTGTACTCCCACCTCCCTTCACCATTAGGTAGGTACACAGCAGTTGTAGATCTCGGAAAAACTTCAAATGAACGCTTTCATTACACGCATAAGCAACAACCTTCATCGGTATCCAGCAAATACGTATTAATAGTACTTCTAGTTGTTGCTCTGATAACGAATTTTGAATTAATAATTATGCAAATAAACCTTAGTTGCGCAAATCTCGGTGTACACAGAGCGTAAATAGTATGAGAAAGAGGAATCAACGCCTTCTAAGCGTGACGTTACAAAGATAGCTACCATCACCAGGGTGGTATTGGTAGAATCGATGAGTGCAGAACCAACAAAAATTTAATAGAATGTCCAAGAAATATATTATCCTGTAGATTACGGTGTGAGGAGCGTTTATTCGTGGGCTATGGCCTCATGTTTGTAGTTTTTAGATCCTAAAATGCTTCGTTTAGGAGTTATTTGACGATGTAGCTGACTGACTGCTACGGGTTGCATTTGACATGAATATTTAGATGCATTTTTGTAAACAAATACTTCATATTTTTAAAGTCAAAGTGCAACTCGTCACGTCTCCGTGAAATTATATTTCTTTAGAGACCTCATTTATAAAGATCGGTTGCGTGTATTCGCCGCAAAATGTATGTACACTACTGAAATAATATAGGCGACGATTAATGGTATCATAATTTGCCATATTCACGGTTCGAACTTCCTGTATGGAATCAATAACTTTCATAGTTTAAAAACAAAATATTGATTTAAAAGTCGCTTTCCTGATCTCAAATCTTGTAGAAGAACAACAGGCCTTGGTTCATTTTAAGCCACCCACACACATTTTGGGTGTATTTGGCGTTAGTTAGTACATAGAAAAAACATCTTAATCCATTGTAATAAGTTGACGTTTACTGTCAGACGTTTTGGCCAATTCTGTGGAATCACATCCGTGCTATCCTTTCTTCTTACCTTATGTACCTCGGCGAGAGAATGGGGATACCATTTTACACACATTTTCCTTAGTAGTAAATGTTGGTGGATTTTTGTGTCAGGCCTACCAACATTGACGCCAGGTTCCTACTGAACATTTTCACTGTTATACGACGATTTTCTTCTACTAACTGCCTTACACGGTGAATTGTTCTCTCGATCAGATCGCACAGAGGGGAGAGTCATCGTGAAAGCTCTCTCTTCCATGCTCAAATGATTGAATCCATCTTTATTGGGTAAAATGAACACCTTTGATTCCCATGCACTGATTTTAAGGTATCACGAATTTTCACAGCTCTTTCACGTAGTCTGTGGTAGATAGAAATGTAAAATCGAACTTTCGTCTTAGAGAAATCCATGTTAATTCAACAATGCTTCAACAGGATTTACTCGTAAACCTTCTTAACTCCCCTTCATAAAAAGCGCAAAATCCTCTAGGCGCGAGGGGCTTAGGTTGTGGATCCTGCTGTGTACGCAGGCCGCCTCTGGCGCGCTCCAGACGCGGGAAATAAGAGGCGGACGAAAGCCCGGATCCGAAGTTAGCGCGTGTGGGTCTCACGAGTTCGGGAAAGTGGCAGTTTCCCGAGTAGCCGGGTTCTTCCCGGACTGAGGATTAGATTGTTAGTGAAACGGTAGGCTCGTCGACAACACTTTCTTTTACTACCGCTACTTTGTGGTCTGATTCTAACAGCTATTTCGAACGCAAGAGATAAAAGGGGCAACATTGTAATAACATGTAGTTTTAATTGAAATATTAAAAATGAAATAACGTTATTTAATAACTATTATTAAATATAATAAATCAAATAATGAATAGATAATAATTTAAAGACGTAATTATTACAAGCTGAAAACGTAATGTAATTTCACACCATTTCTAAGCGTAAAAGAGCATTGAAATATGGGAATTATTGATCACTATTGTATTATTATATACGACTAAGGAGGAGTGGCGTGTCCTAAGCTAGGCGCAGTATAATCTTTCAATCTTTATTTTTCTAAATATGTGTGCCACGATTTTTAAGATAATTTCAGTAAAATTCTTGCTTAGTCCGTATAAATACATTTTGACGATTTTATTTTTTTGGCCCAGTACTTTCGTCGCAAACGGATCTTTACATTGAAAAATATACAGGTAATTACTTTTTCACTGAAAAAGATTTCAGTGGCGCAACCGAGAGCGTGGAGCGAAGAGAACAGAAGTGATTCATAACGAAAAGCTTGTCATTTACGCACTAGCGAAAGGTGAAGATGCGACTTATTCCCAGTCAGAGCCGTTGCAGAAGCTGCGGTAATGCACGCTCTGAGACAACCCATCCGGTGAGGTGATATAATGTCTACTTAGTACCAGTGTCATTAATTTGACCCAATTTGAGGAAACGCAGTGGCCCGGGGCAGGCATGTGCTCGCTCGGATACGAACACGTGGAGAGCCAGGAGTGAGAAAGGACGTAGTACCGATTGGCGCTGCCAGTCCCATGAACGACCCGCTGCAGCTGTCTGCAACACGCGCTACCCGTGTCACAGTCAGCGAAGTTGCTGGCCAGCTGGGCAAGAACCTCGGACCCTGGGAGGGGTGTGGAGTCTATCTAGACTCGCGAACAGCGTAATTGGTTACGTTAATGATGGCTTGCAACGGAACAGACAGATGGAAACTGGAAGTGAACTCATGTGAGTGACTGCCTATGTAAAATGAATCTTGTACGATGACTGCTGCTATTATCTAAAACACGCCCTACTGTTTACTTCGATAACTTGGATTTTCTCAGTTTGGAACAAATGGATATCCTGGAGACTTGTTTACTTTAAAAAGAGTAAGAAAGTTCATAGAACTAATTTTCAACTTGTTCAATAGTGCAATTTTCCAACTAATGTTTCAACTTGGTAATAAACGTTGCTATTGAAGGGCCTATTGCTTGTGCTATCTTGCGAGACACAACAATGTAATGCGTGGTTGTGGTGAAGGCCAGAAAATAACTTCTTTTCAATGAACAAATAGTGGATATTTCCTTATTATGGAGTTATCTATATAGCATAGGCTCCTAATTCTGAAGTTAGACAAATGTTATGCACAGTTATTCGGTAGGTCACGTTCTGACGCAGTCAAAAAGATTTCATGTGCCGCCTAACATCTGTGCGTACGGTGTTGACTAACTTGTAGGGGAACTCGTGCATAACTCTGTTATAAGAAATTTCCCACGACATATTATTTGGCAAAAAGTGATAAATTTCGACCCCTCCGTGTGCTCTGGAAGTGTGTAACATTTACTCTGCATTGGGGCGTGGAGTGGAGTGAAGGGCAGGGGAACGGGGAGAGTACTCACTCCAGGTGCACGCGATGCACGGCGGCGGGCGGCGGCGCGGAGGCGTTGCGCGGGGGGTACGGCGACCAGGTGACGTTCAGGTCTCCGCCAGGCTGGCGCTCCATGCGCAGATCCAGCTCCGGCGGCGGTGCCCGGCAGCGGCACATGTCCACGCACGCTGCGACAGCCACCGCGAACACTCACTCGCACGCTCTTTCACACGCAGCTTCTCGCTGCCCTTTCATACCCAGCCACTGCCCAGCGCCACTAAGCGTGAGAAAGGATTCGTGAGAGTCCCTTCACACGGCCTCACTCAGCAGCGCGTATGCTTCTAAAGCATTGCTTTAAATGGAGGTATTCACACGATATGCGCAGACGCGTTGCTATGATGCTTAGTACGTCTGCGCGGCTACCAGCAGCGCAGACATACGATCGCACCGCCAACAGAAAACAGATTTAAATAACAGCCTTCACACTAAGTTACTCGGATGGTTCACTAAACGAATTTGTGAACATTTGATTGCCTTGAGACTGCTGGCGGTCACATTTTTGCCACACCACATTGGCACTCGGCGGTGTCAGTGCATGGAGTGGCTTGGTGCTTCTCGGTGGCGTCACTAAGTGGCTCCATGTGAAGACGGTCTTTTAGTTACAAGCTTTAGGCGTCGCAGTCGCAGCTTTAGGCAGTCGCAGCAAGGCAGTCCGGTCAGCTGTTGACAGTTTCATCCAATCGGGAGCTTGAACGTCACTAAAGTGACGTCACTATTGTAACGTTTTAACTCCCGATTGGACGACAGCGTCACACCTGAACAAGTGGCGACAGACTTAATGCTTTAATCGAAGTACAGAACTTTGTTCTGATGGAGGTGATACAGATGGCCTTCTGCTTTGGTGGTGGTGGGAGTTTGCCACTAACTGCCACAGGAGCAGCGCTGCGCCAATATTGTGAATACCTCCATTTAAACCAATGAGTTACGAATAAACACGTTGCTCGGAAGTGCTTCTGAGTGGCGTCATGTGGACGGGTACGTACTATCCTTCTACGACATGTAAAAACATTGTATTTGTGCTGTTCTATTTAAGAATACAAATAATTTTTAAACATAATATTGCTGCCTGGCATATCCATTCCCAAGCATTGAGAGTTACATGAAATAAATATCCATAGAAATACTTTTGTTTATGTTTCACTGTAAAATTACACTTCATTATCGCCAATGTAATGAACCGCTACCTCGCATTTACGATGTGAACCTCGCGTTAAACTCCAGCTTCTCACCGATCAGCGCTGTACCGTTGATCAAGTACCTACGACAACCGATAAAGGACTCCAGGACTCCGCTACAGATCTCAACACTGTGAGCTATTCGCGTCACTTCTCAGTACAAATAGGAATTTCTTCCGCGAAAAGTCACAAATTCACGAGAAGAAATGAGTCTTTGACCATTCCTGCGTGTGACCTGTCTGCGTGATCCCGGAGAATTACCACCAGCGGCGACGACATAACGGAAACGACATACAAAAGCTCGAAAGAGGTAACTATTATGAGCTACATGAAAATGCTTCATTCAAATGAAATATAAAATATCTTACAAAGGCGAATTCAAGAAAAACAAAGAAATCACTCGTTTTGCGTGACAAAATTCAGTGTATTTAAGCACGCGCTTAATACGATTATTATATAGCAATCAAATGAACAATTTTCCTCACAGCTTTTTTATGTATGTGCTTCTTTTCTACATTTCTTCAATTTTTTCCCCTGGGCGTTGAACGGAACTGACAGAATTTCAAAGAGCCTGCGTTGTTTACTTAGGCCATGCTTTTAATTAAACTTGAAGTAGACCAAATTTTAAACACCGGGAAAATGCATGTAAATAATGTTTTTTAAACAGGAAGTTTTATAGTGTTCTTTTCTTTCATTCTAGCTATATAAATACTTTGGTTGTATGCAAACATTACCCAATTCGGCCGGATGACAAAAGTACTAGGGAATACTACAACTCCAGCCCACGTTAGCCAATGTTTGTGAAATGAATGCGAATAATTGACGTGCTAATCACCGGCCATGCTCCCCATTTGGTTTGGCATCAATGAGCGCTAAACGAAATTCACTCACACGACTGAATCGGCAATATGGAGGCCGTCGCAAAGCGTGCCCTTGACTTTGCAAATCATAACGAGGAAATGAGGCGCAAGTGACTGCAGGCCTGTGTATTGACGACGGCGACGCCGCTTCGTTGGGTCGACGAGAATGCCGTCGTAAGGGGACGTTCATAAATTACGTAAAGGAAATTTGAAGTATTTTGAATACTCTCTCAACGCACTTGTAAGGTGCGTTTAACGCGCTCCTGAAATAATTACGTAACACTTTCCAGAAGCCTCCCTCCCCATTTTCAATTAGTGCAAATAAATTATAATGCAATAACAACGAGTTGTATTAATTTTGATTATATTTTAAAATTTATGACAATTTAAGTCCAGATATTCGGGACAATTTTTTAATGAAGGACGGTCGATAAGCGAGAAAATTTCAGATAAGCTGTGCAAACGCTGTCGTGAATGATACGTAGGCCCCAAGTCTACTGCGTTTATTTAATTGGATACTCTAGATTAGTTTTGAAATTTTTTTCAACTCACCTAACAGATTCAATCAATATACCATTGGTGAAAAACATTTCAGCTTACTGTAACAATTTATGCGCCATAACGTTTTTAAATTTACTTATATTTTTTAGTGTTTGTTAATATTTTAATGTTTTAGTATAATACTGAAAAAGGGAATAGTTTGGTAAATATCAGCATTAAACTATGATCCCCGTCACGTTGGTAGCCATACTTTTTCTGTGGATGGCGTTTCTTTTAAAAGGAAAAATGTACTTTAAATATTTCTCGTTGTGATTTCTAGAATAGATCTCTGCAATTTGCCTAAATATGCGCACAGTGAGTGCTACCTCTATATAAGAAGATATTTGAGAACATGTCACTCTCTTTCGAATTATAAAGTCGTTTGTCATGAATGTGATCAAATATTTGTTGCAGTTTGCCCTCAGATTTGGACCATATTTACAGACTCTTGGGTTGATACTGTTAAAAACCCATTTACTTTGACAATGTTGATTTTTCAAAATTAAAGCTGTACACCCTTCGAAACTTACATTTACACCTTTACATGACGTGTATTTTTATTTCCCTCTCAGGGAGTCGCACAGAAAGATCATTATTTAATTTTAATTGAAGCAGAATGTTCACGGGCGTGCCTTGTAGAGACACTTTTAATAGGGAAAAATTGAATGCCGTCGACAGAATAAGAAGTTCAATCAAAGCGATTCACAGCCATTAGGGCGGCGTTCTCGATGACTCAAAGATATGAATGAACGATAAATGAAATTGCTGAACGAATTAGAGAGCAAAAAAGGTCAGAAGTCAAGAATCTGTACTCTTTCCAACATATATTCTGCGACTACTTCTCTCACCTTTGGAACTCAGAGAAAACTTTCACAGCAAACTTTCCTCAGAGTATTGCGGAAAGAAGAGCAACCTTAAAGCAGATCACTCCGACGTCTTCGTATGACGCTTTGGACGAACAACTCTTTCTCTGGATATCAGTGGTGTTTTTTGTCAGTTGGAGATTTTAAAAACCTGCTCATAGAAACGGATAACGTGCGTGTTATAAAAACGCTCACTTTACCACAGAGCGTCTAGCGCTCATGTGCTCACAGGCCGATCAAAGGGGGCGAGGTTCCAGCGCTCCCGGACAGAAGGCAACGGACATTCAGTTTACCGTTTGCAGTCGAGGCAAGTGGAGCCCGTGCGCTCACTCGTCATTGTAAACATAAATTCAGGGAACGTTAGTGTTCGTAATCAATCTTATTGCCGTAACCAGCGACACTGTTTCGAACTAATCAAACTCTGTACACCTTTACAAGTGATATTTATGGTGAAGCCAACGAACACAATTCAAGCGGACGGTGATTCCTGGTCAACGGTTGTGGTGCCGAAAGAACAACAAGCTGCATACTCAACCTGGAAGGCGGCACAACGGATCCGTATTTTAGCAAGCAAAGCTAGCTCTTGCATTAAAGTCATTTTATGTATTAATAGTTTTATTAGCTTACTCAATAAAAGTTTGTTCACGAAACTATTCAAAGGCAAATGTTCATATGTTAATTATAATTATTTATCTTACTCCCATTCATAAACATTCAAAACAAATTAGGTGTATCTCAAGTGCATAAAAGGGTTACCAGAGTATCAAAAATAACAGCGGGCTTTAGATTCATCAGTGCGACCCACTGTCGTTCGTTAACGCACCCGCCACGATTTCGATCCACAAATCGGAAGAAATGAAGTACCGTTTGATTAACACTCGTGGTGGGGACCACTTTTTCGGATCAATCCAAAATGTTCTAATAGATTTCTGAAAAAAAAATTTTTATGTGGGAGCTTAAGCACTAAAACGAGTTTCGAGGGTCGAGGTCATCTTTAGAGGTGATCAGTGCACATTAGATTCCCCTCAACAAGACGAATCGATTTACATTATTATTAGTCAAACCCCTGCACAATACTCTAGAAGAATATTTATTTGACATAAAGAGTTACACACTGAATATTTGACATATTATGTAGAGACGAGTATTCTGTGCACGTTTTCTAAAATTATGAGATCTTTACTTACATACAAATTTTGTTATGTGTACAGGTGGAAATTAGCGTTTTTGGCAAGAATTTATAAGAAAACATTTTCTCCCTTGAAATATAAACTATATGCAAATCATCTTAAGATTGTAGTTTTATTCCTCATCGCGCCTTTCGTGAAGGAATCGACTTACTGCCGCGAGAATATAGAGAACGTTAATTTGAATAACTCTATTTCTCAGTAAACTCTAGAAAAAAGTACGTGGTGAGGAAATTTACATGTCCTGAAGAAAAAAAGCTCATCTTTAGCAATTCAGAACTCGCATTTCTGATGGTTCAAGGTACGTGTACTCGTGAAATACTATGAACTGCTCTACTGTTTTTCTAGTGTGACGTCATGGATACTCACAGCGACCACAGACACAGAGCTTTCGTATAACAAATATATTTATTAACAAGAAAACAAAACAAATATATACACTTAATAATCTACTTACACCCTAGCTCTGATAGACCTACTATCCCCTGATCGCGGGAGCGATCCAAACCCGATTGAAGATGGTTTTAATTGTGGCATTCGCCACTTCTACTTTTGAAGCGCGCACAAAGCCTAGCTTCCGTGACCGGATGTCACGCTGGGACACAAAGTCCGTTCTGGCGCACCAACGGCTGGTTTGCCTCGATCGCAGGAGCGATCTTATCCGATTGAGAATCGGCGTGAATCGTGGCACTCAACCACTCTTCACCTCGGAGCACGCACACAGCATCGCTCCCCCGTGACCGCAGTCACCCAAGGACATAAAGTCCGCAGGCTTCGTCAACTAGTGACTCGAGCCTCGCGAGCCTGGCTCGCATATGCACCGTCGTGGCGCCAAGTTTTGTGCACACGCACGAGGTCCTCCCACTGTCTCCAGAACCCACCCACTGGCTCTGTACACGCTGTTATATAGGCGAGGACCACGTGGCCTACTACGTCACGCCACCCCCTCGCTTGTTATAACAGTGAAAAGCTTCTATAAGCCGGAAACTCCCAAAGCCTTGTGTCTCCCGTTTCCGCGTTCTTCCCTTTATGGAAAAACCCTTCTTTCTGTGGCAAGGCTGATCCTCAGCCAGCGTCCCCAAATAGATGCCACGAGGCACGCTGGCTTATACGTTACACTAGCATAAAATGAATAGTCACAACTTGATTCATCAAAGTAGCGGTAATTAAACATAATTTTGTAATGATACAAAAAATACAATCGATTTTTTTCTGGACGATGGACTGTAATTGTATTATAATTATTTTTTGTAATGATCTTGCATTGAAAATAAAGAAATTTTAACATAAAAATATCCGCCGAAGGCTCGATGCTACGTGAGTTAAACACTTCCTTTCGAAAGATTTGTATTACGCTGTAACGTTCGGAAGTCGAAAATTGAAACCAGCAAACTCACTGGCCGCGCTCCTCGAGCAATAGTGAACCAACAACAAAATTCTAGAAGACGTTGAGTAAGGCAGAGAGACTCACTGGGCACGAGGTACTCCTTGTGCGGCAGCGGGCCCCCCAGGTAGGGTTCGCTCTCCACGGTGACGTTGTAGGCGCAGCCTGGCCGCACCCGCAGCGACCCGGGCATCGGCTCGTCAGGCACCAACACGGTCCGGTTCTCCTGCGGCACAGCACACGGCACATCGCGCACCACATCGGCACACAACACGTCACAGCGCACGCACAGCACACACCACATCGGGCGTTGCCCACCACTCCTGTCGCAGCGAACTTCTCGCATACGAGTAACATCATGCGTAGCACACTAAATACGGTCACAGCACTTGCTCTTCCGTATCATATCGCTCCCAGTGCAGCTCAGCAGAGTACCTCTTACCTCTTCGCACAGAGCTCCGACACGTGAGCTCAGCGCATCATGCATCACAACACGCACAATGCGCGCAATCTTCTCCCACCACTCTCTGCGCATCGCACAAAATAGGAATTGCAGAACACCACATTTCATATGTCACGCCACGCCTTCTTTCCGCACATCAGTCCTAATGGAGAAACTATCTCTAGCTGCACAACATGCGTAGCGTTGCATAGCACCTGCTATTTACACATCGCTCCTTGCACAGCGGAGACAATCCTCTAGCAGCACACAGTTCTTATAGCCCACTCCGTTCGGCACACCGCCCATTTGTTGTAGATTTTGACAAGTATTAAATAGCAGGGTAGGAAAGTGAGGTGCAGACCGTCCCAGATGCATAACGGGTCTCGATGTAGCAGGATGGGGAGGTAGGTGGTGCGGAGCAAGGCGGGGCGAGCATATCTGCGTCTGTGCGTGTGGTGAGACGGGCTGTGGGAATGCGGGACATGGATTCTCGGCCCGGGACAAAACGGCGGGAAAATCCAAAGCGCAATTAGGCGGGGTGGGAAAGACAAAATGTGAACTAGAACGAAGAGGCACGAGAATGTTTTGACCAACAGTTAAAGGATGCGAATAAACAAAACACGGGTGGAATTCGCATATTGAAGTGGAAATACTTGAGTCAAAGCAACTCGACGGAAGCGAGTCAAGATATTCCGTATATGTATTTTCATGTAAAATACTTTTGAAATTTTGCGTTGGGTGCATTCAAGGATATTTTATATTTCTTTAGTAGCTGAAGCCTCGCCATAAACTTGGAAATGTGCGAGAGAAGCGAATTAAATTTTCTGTATCAATTTGGCGATTTACTTACTTTCATAGCTCAACCCAACTATAATAACACGTACAAAATAAATAAAATTAAGATAAGCGCTGTAAAACGTAAACCAGTAATCTTTTCTATATTTAATAATAATAGTTATTTCTATATAAATAACTATTTAGAGTTACAACAAAATAAACTAGCGGTGCCACAGAATGACACAGACTTTTACGTATTTATTTTCTATTTCTTTTGGCCTCGTCTATCTATACAAACTTGCCACGAACTCTTGCCTGCTGTCATCTATCGCCGACCAAAGCACCTTTTATTGACATTTTCTTAATTTTTTGATTTCCTTACGCTAGAACGGAAATATTATTTTATGAACATTAAAGAACAGTAAAACCTCGTACTAAATTACAATTTTCTTTTAAAAATTGTAAGCCGTGTTTAAGAAAATGACTACATTATAAATACGAAATTTGATTTTTTATACCAGAAAATTTTGGAGTTTTTGAAAAATTTCATTTAAAGCCATTTGAAGAACTATAACTCACAAATACAATAGTATTTACAAATTGCTGGAAATTTTCGTATCAACGGCGTAAGAGATCTTTTAAAAAATTTTACATTTGTGTAATTAAAAAAAAATATTAACTTTCCGTCTTATTAAAGTGTGAAATTACGACTCGACGTTTGAAATATTTGAAGAAAACAATTGGTGCCGTTTTTGAGAAAAAGGCGTTTGAGCGTTTCCGAAAATGCGAATTTTTGAGCTAGTTTTCACAGAAAACGTTTTCGAGAAACTTTATGACATTATTCAAATCACATGTACTCATAATAACAATAATGTGAACAAACTGCCGCTAGTATAAATATTGACTACATGAGAGACAAGTCAAAAAAACTAAATTTTTGTAATTTTTGAAAAAAAAAAGAATAGAGTAATACGACGTTTATGCCACTTTATAGAGTACATTTAGCACTATCTCTACTAAAAGTTTAAAGAAGAAATTTAGATCCATTTTTTGAAAAACTTGATTTTGTAACATTTTAAGATTGCACACAATATTGCGCGAGAACTATTAAAATATTTTAAAAAATGTACATAGCCTTAATGAAATAAATAAATATGGGGAACAAATTGTATTTGAAGGAAAACTCTTTTTATTTGATTTTGTAGTTGTAGTAAGACAACGAAAAAATGAATAGATTTGCAATTTTGAAAAATTCACAGTTAACCGTGAAAATCGGAGCAATGTCACTTTCATAAGCGTATGTTATTCTATTCTGACAAGAAATTGAAAGAAAAAAATTGGAGACGTTCTTGAGAAATTTTGAATTAATCTGGAGGGCTTCATGTAAAGTAGCCCCAATTTTGAAGAAACTTTTTCCAAATTTCAAAGTTTCAACTCGATCCAGATGGACAGGGGTTTCTTCAATTTGGAAAAAAATATGTATGGTTTAGGCGATAAAACTGTTCACAGATGGACGGAAAAACGGACGTATGCCATGGAAAAAAATTTCGGTACCAAGGACCTAGAAAAACCGGGATTCTGGCTACTCCACGAGTTCGAGAATTTTTTTTAAATTTAGAAAGTGGATGTATTTTCTTTCTTATTATCAAGGCGCGTCAATTAAATTTTTCGGCCGAAAATCCACTGTTCTTTTCTGGCAACAATAAATGACTTACCTTATATTTCGTATATTACTCCGTATATACGTATTGTAACGGTACAAGCTCCTGCGTTGGAAAATGTACATGAAAAAAATAAGAAAAAAATAGCAGACGGCGATTAATAAATACTTTACTTTAAAAATGATTGATGGTGAGATAATTACACATTATTTACAATTTATAAAAATATAACCGACCCTTTTTTTCATTAGGACAGGTCATATACTTAAATTAATACATAAACAAACCAATGGTCTTCCATGGTACTTTGTTCTGAAGGCACCCTGTTCACCCCTCGTCTTCGCCCTCAGTAAATGTTCGACCGCATTTTATGCGAGCCAAGCGGATTCATTTACCCTCGTTTCTGTTGGCGGGCCTCTTTGCTCTCCGCTGGTGTAGTCGCCCTCGTCTCTGTCGGCCGCCCCCCTTCCAGGCAGAGGCGGTGAGAACACAGGGCTCCAGCTGGCCGTTTGATTTCGCCGCCGCTTACCGCGGGGCTTCACTACTCCAATCGGCGTCTCCAACCTCAGGCAGCCCACGTGATCATCGGCGATGACTGGAAGTCAAACAACTTTCTCTCCGCAATATGCTTCGAATGCTACTTGATTGACTGAGGCAATCGAAGTGAATAATCGTGACCGAACTATCGAATCGAGATGAAATCACTTGTTTCTCGATGGCCGAGTCAAAACATCGAGTGCTTCCCGTTGGCCGTTTCAGCAACACAGTCGATCGAACACTCCCGCCGCTCCAACCATCAAAGTCTAATCGACCACTCCCGTCCGTCTTCCACGCCATCAGTCAATCGACTATTCCCGGCCGTCTCAGCCATCAAGTTAATCGACCGCTCCCGGCCGTCTCAGCATCAAGTGCTTACGGAGCAGCGGCTGTAATATCAAACCTCGTCCCCTCCCTCAAAAACGTGTATCCTCCCGATACGCGGGGTGAATTCCCGGAGCAGGGTAGGAGGCGTGTGTCTGACAAATCACACGGAACTCTGTTCTTACGGCCAGAATGTCCGTTTCTGTTGTAAAAAAACTATCGCCTTTTTTTTCTTCGCACGTGCCCGCTGACCGTTGAGTTGTAAATTCCCCCCCCCCGAGGAGCGCACTCAGCGTTGGGTTCTTTTATGACGTCGCTTGAAATAGCGCACACTGACATATTGTGCGCGGAGATTGTCCTCCATAAAACGCTTATAGAACCTCGCCTCAATAGACGGGACGGGCGCGAATGCCTTACACCCCCCTTCCTCCAGTTGCGTCGCGGGCGTCTGCTATTTTTTTCTTATTTTTGTCATGTACATTTTCCAACGCAGAGGACTCTGTACCGCTACAATACGTATTACGGAGTAATATACGAAATATAGTAAGTTCTTATTGTTGCCGAAAAGAAACAGTGGAATTTTTCGCCGAAATTTAATTGACGCGCCTTGATAAATACGAAGAAATATCCACCTTTCTAAATTTAAAAAAAATCTCAACTCGTGGAGTAGCCAGAATCCGTTTTTCTAGTTCTTGGTTACCGAAATTTTTTCATGGCATACGTCCGTTTTTTCCGTCCATCTTGAACAGTTTTATCCTAAACCTACATATTTTTTTCAAATGAAGAAAACCCCTGTCCTCTGGATCGAGTTGAAACTTTGACATTTGGAAAAAAAGTTTTCTCTCAAAAATTGGGGCTACTTTACATGAACCCTCCAGATGATTCAAAAATTTCTCAAGAACGTCTCCAATTTTTTCTTCAATTTCTTGTCAGAATAGAATAACATACGCTTATGAAGTGACATTGCTCATTTTCACGGTTAACTGTAATTTTCAAAATTGCAAATCTATTCATTTTCGTTGTCTACTACAACTACAAAATCAATAAAAGGTTCCTTCACAATACAATTTGTTCCCCATATTTATTTATTTCATTAAGGCTATGTACATTTTTAAAATATTTTTTAATAGTTCTCGCGCAATATTGTTGTGCAATCTTAAAATTTACAAATCAAGTTTTTCAAAAATGATCTAAATTTCTTCTTTAAAACTTTTAGTAGAGATACGTGCTAAATGTACTCTATAAGTGCATAACGTCGTATTACTCTATTCTTTTTTTTTCAAATTACAAAAATTTAGTTTTTTTGACTTGTCATCTCATGTAGTCAATATTTATACTAGCGCAGTTTGTTCACATTATTGTTTATATGAGACTGTGATGAATAATGTTCATAAAGTTTCTCAACGGTTTTCTGTGAACTAGCTCAAAATTCGCATTTTCGGAAACGCTCAAACGCCTTTTCTCAAAAACGGCACCAATTGTTTCTTCAATATTTCAAACTCGAGTCGTAATTTCACACTTTAATAAGACGGAAGAGTTAATATTTTTTTTTAATTACACAAAATGTAAAATTTTTAAAAGATCTCTTACGCGTTGATACGAAAATTCCAGCAATTTTTAAGACTATTGTATTTGTGAGTTATAGTTCTTCAAATGGTTTAAATGAAATTTTTCAAAAACTCCAAAATTTTCTGGTATAAAAATCAAATTTCGTATTTATAAGTAGTCATTTTCTTAAAACACGGCTTACAATTTATTAAAAGAATTTAATTTTAGTACGAGGTTTTACTTGCTTCTTTAATGTTCTAAAATCATATTCCGTTCTAGCGTAAGAAAATCAAAAAAATTAAGAAAATGTCAATAAAAGGTGCTTTGTGTCGGCGATAGATGACAGCAGCAAGAGTCGTGGCAGTTTGTATAGAGAGACGAGCCAAAGAAATAGAAATAAATACTCAAAGTCTGTGTCATTCTTGTGCACCGCTATTTATTTGTTGCTAACTCTAGAGTTATTATGATAGATTAACTTTATTATTAAATATAGAAAGATATGGTTTACGTTTTACAGCGCTATCTTAATTTTATTTATTTTGTTACGTTTATTATAGTTGGGTTGAGCTATGAAAGTTAAGTAAATCGCCAAAATTGATACAGAAATTAATTCGTTCTCTTCGCACATTTCCAAGTTTATGGCGAGCCTCAGCTACTAAAGAAATATAAAAAATCTTAATGCACAACGCAAAATTTCAAACAGTTATTTTACATGAAAATACATATAGGAATTATCTGACTCCTCCGCTCGAGTTGCCTTTGACTCAAGTATTTCCACTTCAATTGCGAATTCCCACCGTGTTTTGTTTATCGCATCCTTAACTGTTGGGCAAACATTCTCGTGCCTCTTCGTTCTAGTTCACCCAATTATTGTCTCCCACCCCGCCTAATGCGCTTTGGATTTTCCCGCCGTTTTGTCCCGGCGAATCCATGTCCCCATTTCCCACAGCCGGTCTCACACACGCACAGACGCAGATATGCTCGCCCCGCCTTGCTCCGCACCACCCTACCTCCCTCTCTAACATCGAGACCCGTTATGCATCTGGGACGTCTGCACGCTCACTTTCCTACCCTGCTATTTAATACTTGTCAAAATTGACAACAAATGCGCGGGTGCCGAACGGAGTGGGCTATAAGAACTGTGTGTTTGCTTAGAGATTGCTCCGCTTGTGCAAGGACGAGTGTAAATAGCAGGTTGGCTATGCAACTCTACGCATGTTGTGCGCTGAGATAGTTTCTCCATTAGGACTGATGTTTGCGAAAGAAGGCGTGCGCGACATATGAATGTGTGTACATGATGTTCTGCCAATTCCATTTGTTCGATGCGCAGAGAGTGGCTTGGGAGAGATTGCGCGCATTGTTGCGTGTTGTGATGCATGATGCGCCTAGCTCACGTGTCGCGAGCTCTGTGCGAGAGGTAGAGGTCTCTGCTGACTGCACTGGAGCGATATGTACGAAGAGCAAGTCTGTGACCGTATGAGTGTGCTACGCTGATGTTACTTCGTATGGAGAAGTTCGCTGCGACAGAGTGGGTGGGCAACGCCCGATTGTGGTGGTGTGTGCTGTGCGTGCCTGTGACCCGTGTGTTGTGCCAGTGGATGCGCGTGTGCCGTGTGCCCTCGTTGCCGCAGGAAGAACCGGACCGTGTTGTCCTGGGCCTGACGAGCGATGCCCGGCGTCGCTGCGGGTGCGGCCAGCTGCGGCCTACAACGTCACCTGGAGAAGCGAACCCTACCTGGGGCCCCTGCCGCACAAGAGTACCTCGTGCCCAGTGAGTCTCTCTGCCTTACTCAACGTCTTCTAGAATTTTGTGTTGGTTCACTATTGCTCGAGGAGCGGCCATGAGTTGCTGGTTTCAATTTTCGTTCCAACGTTACAGCGTAATACCAATCTTTCGAAGGAAGGTTTAACTCACGTAGCATCGAGCCTTCGGCGGCGATATTTTTATTTAAATTTCTTTATTTCCAATGCCGAAGATCATTACAAAAAATAATTAAACTACCAATTTACAGTCCATCGTCAGAAAAAATCGTATTGTATTTTTTATCATTACAAAATTATGTTTAATTACCGCTACTTTGATGAATTCAATTGTGACTATTCATTTTATGCTAGTGTACGTATAAGCCAGCGGCCTCGTGGCATCTATTTGGGACCGGCTGGCTGAGGATCAGGCCTCGCCACAGAAGAAGTTTTTCCATAAAGGTAAGAACGCGAAACGGGAGACACAAGGTTTGGAGTTTCCGGCTGATATAGGAGCTTTCACTTTATAACAAGCGAGGTTCTGCGTGACGTAGTAGAGCCACGTGCGTCCTCGCTATATAACAGCGTTACCAGAGGCCAGTGGGTGGGTTCTGAGACAGTGGAGGACCTCGTGCGTGTGCACAAAACTTGGCGCCACGACGGTGATATGCGAGCCAGGGCTCGCGAGGCTCGAGCACTAGTTGACGAGCCTGGACTTATGTCCTTGGTGGACTGCGGTCACGGGAGCGATTGCTGTGTGCGTTGTCCGATGTGGAGAGTAGTGATGTTGCCACGATTCACGCCGATTCTCAATCGGATAATCGCTCCTGCCGATCGAGGCAATCAGCCGTTGGTGCGCCAGAACGACTTTGTGTCCAGCGTGACATCCAGTCACTCACCGGAAGCTAGGCTTTGTGCCGCGCTTCAAAGTAGAATGGCGATGCCACAATTTAAAACCATCTTTCAATCGGGTCTTGATCGCTTCCCGCGATCAGGGATAGTAGGTCTATCAGAGCTAGGGTGTAAGTAGATGATTAAGTGTAATATATTTGTTTTGTTGCTTGTTATAATATAATTTGTTATACGAAAAGCTCGTTGTACTGTGGTCGATGTATATCCATGACGTCACACTAGAAAAACGAGTAGTAGCAGTTATAGGATTTTCACGAGTACACGTTTACCTTGAACCATAGAAATGCGAGTTCTGAATTGCTAAAGATGAGTTTCTATCTTCAGGACATGTTAATTTCCTCACCAATACTTTTTCTAGAGTTTACTGCAGAAATTAGAGTTATTCAAATTAACGTTCTCTATTTCTCGCGGGGGGGACAGTAAGTCGATTCCTCTCACGAAAGGCCATGAGGAAATAAAACTACAATTCTTAGATATTTGCATATAGTTTATTATTAAAGGAGAAATGTTTTCTTATAAATTCTGCCAAAAAACGCTAATTTCCACTGTACACCATAAAAAATTTGATATGTTAAGTAAAGATCTATAATTTTAGAAACGTCACAGAATACTCTCTCTACATAATATGTCAAATATTCAGTGTGTAACAGTTTATGTCAAAAAATTATCTTCTAGATATGTGCAGGGGTTTGACTATAATAATGTAAAATCGATTCGTCTTGTTGAGGGAATCTAATGTGCACTATCACCTCTAAAATGACTCGACCTCGAAACTCGTTTTAGTGCTTTAAACTCCCACATAAAAATTTCTTTTTTTCAGAAATCTATTGACATTTTGGATTTATCCGAAAAGTGTCCCCACCGAGTTTATCAAACGGTACCTTTCTTCCGCATTTCGTCGATCGAATCGTGGCGGTCGTTAACGAACGACAGGGGTCGCACTGATGAATCTAGCCCAGCTTTATTTTTGATTACTCTGTACCCTTTTATGCACTTGATACACTAATGTTTAGGAATGTTTATGATGGAGTAGATAAATAATTTTATAATTAACAAATGAACATTTGCCTTTGAATGTTTCGTGAACAACTTTATGAGTAAGCTATAAACTATAATACATTAAAAGACTTTAATGCAAGAGCTACTTTGCTTGCCTAAAATACGGATCCGTTGTGCCGCCTTCAGTTGAGTATGCGCTGTTTCTTTCGGCACCACACCGATTGACCAGGATATCCCTCCGCTTGATTGTGTTCGTTGCTTCACCATAAATATCACTGTAAAGTGCTACAGAGTTGATTAGTTCGAAACGTTGTCGCTGGTTACGCATTAGATTGATTACGAAACCACTAACGTTCCCTGAATTGATGCTTTACAATGCGAGTGAGCGCACGCTCCACTTGCCATCCGACTGCAAACGGTAAACTGAATGCCGTTGCCTTCTGTCCGGAAGCGCTGAACCTCGCCCCCTTTGATCGGCCTGCTGAGCACATGAGCGCTAGCGCTCTGTGTAAATGACGCGATTTTTTATAACACGCACGTTATCCCGTTTCTATGAAGCAGTTTTTAAAATCTCCAATGACAAAAAACACCACTGATATCCAGGATAAGAGTAGTTCGTCCCAAAGCTTCATTACGAAGACGTCGAGTGATCTGCTTTAAGGTTGCTCTTCTTTCCGCAATACTCTGAGGAAAGTTTGCTTGCTGAAGTTTCTCTGAGTTTCAAGGTCGAGAAGTAGCTCGCAAATATATGCTTGGAGAGAGTACAGATTCTTGACTCTGACCTTTTTTTGCTCTTCTAATTCGCTTCAGCAATTTTCCATTTTCGTTCATTTCATATCTTTGATCCATCGAGACGCCGCCCAGGCTGTTGAATCGCTTTTGATTGAACTTCTTTTTCTGTCACGGGCATTCAATTTTTCCCTAGTAAAGTGTCTCTACAAGCACGCCCTGTGAACATTCTGCTTTCAATTAAAATTAAATAATGATCTTCTGTGCGGACTTCCCTGAGAGGGAAATAAAAATACACTCTGTAAAGGTGTAAATGTAAGTTTCGAAGGCTGTACAGCTTAATTTTGAAAAATCACATTTGTCAAGTAAATGCGCGTTTTAACAGTATCACCCAAGAGTCTGTAAAATATGGTCCAAATCTGAGGGCAACTCAACAATATTGATCCATTCCTGAACAAACGACTTTATAATTCGATAAGAGAGTGACATGTTCTCAATATCTTTCTTATATAAGGTAGCACTCACTGTGCGCATAGTTTAGCAATTGCCGAGATCTATTCAGAAATCACAAACGAGAAAATTTAAAGTACATTTTCCTTTTAAAAGAAAAACCCGCCACCCATTTTTTTTTTTTTTTTTTCCAAAAAACCCAAAGAAGGAAAAAAAAAATGGCTACCAACGTGACGGGGATCATGTTAATGCTGTATTACAACTATTCCCTTTTTCAGTTATACTAAAACAATTAAATATTAACAAACACTAAAAATATAAGTAAATTTAAAAACGTTATGGCGCCATAATTGTACAGTAAGCTGAAATGTTTTTCACCAATTGGTATATGATGAATTCTGTTAGGTGAGTTGAAAAAAATTTCAAAACTAATCTAGAGTATCCAATGTAAATAAACGCAGTAGGACTTGGCCTACCGTATCATTCACGACAAGCGTTTGCCACGCTTCTAAATTTTCTCGCTATCGACCGTCCCTTCATTAAAACATTGTCCCGAATATCTGGACTTAATTGTCATAATTTTAAAATATATCAAAATTAATACAACTCGTTGTTATGCTTATAATTTATCTTGCACTAATGGAAAATGGGGAGAGGCTCTGGCAAAGTGTTACGTAATTATTTCAGGGGCGCGTTAAAACGCACCTTACAAGTGCGTTAGAGAGTATTTCAAAATACTGTTCCAAATTTCCTTTACGTAATTTATTGAAGTCACCTCGACGGGCATTCTCGTCGACCCAACGAAGCGCGTCGCCGTCGTCAATTACACAGGCCTGCCCATCACTGCGCCTTCAATCCTCGTTATATTTGCAAAGTTCAAGGGCACGCTTTGCGCGCCTCCATATTGCCGATTCAGTCGTGTGAGTGAATTTCGTTAGCGCTCATTGATGCAACCAATGGGGAGCATGGCCGGGTGATTAGCACGTCAATATCGCATCATTTCACAAACATTGGCTAACGGGGCTGGAGATTGTAGTCTTCCCTAGTCACTTTTGTATCGCGAATTGGGGGTAATGTTTGCATACAACCAAAGATATTTATAAGCTAGAATGAAAGAACTAGAACACGTATAAAATTCGCTGTTAAAACATTATGTACATGCATTTTCCCGGTGTTCTAAAATTGGTCTAACTTCAATTTAATTTAAAAAGCACCCATAAGTAAACAACGCAGCTCTTTGACATCTGTCAAGTTCGTCAAACGCCCAGGAAAAAATGAAGAAATGTTTTAGAAAAGAGCACATAATAAAAAGCTGTGAGGAAATTGTCATTTGATGCTATATCATAATCGATATTTAAGCGCGTGCTTAAACACTGATTTTGTCACGCAAAACGATAGTGATTGCTTTGTTTTTTCTTGAATGTTCGCCTTTGTTAAATATTTTTTATTTCATTTGAAATGAAGCTTTTCATGTAAGTCATAATAGTTACTCTTCGAGCTTTTGTATGGTCGTTTCCTTTATGTCGTCGCCCGCTGTGGTAATTCTCCGGGATCACGCAGACAGGTCACACGCAGGATGGTCAAAGACTCATTTCTTCTCGTGATTTGTGACTTTTCGCGGGAGGAAATTCCTATTTGACTGAGAAGTGACGCGAATAGCTCACAGTGTTGAGATCTGTTAGCGGAGTCCTGGAGTCCTTTATCGGTTGTCGTAGGTACTTGATCAACGTACAGCGATGTCGGTGAGAGTGGAGTTTAACGCGAGGTTCCACTCGTAAAAATGCGAGGTTAGCGGTTCACTTTACATTGGCGATAATGAAGTGTAATTTACAGTGAACATAACAAAAGTATTTCTATGATATTTATTCATGTAACTCTCAATGTTGGAAGGATATGCCAGCGCAGCAATATTATGTTTTAAAATGTATTTGTATTCTTAATAGAACAGCACAAATACAATGTTTTTTACATGTCGTAGAAGGATAGTACGTACCCGTTCCACATGACCACTCAAAAGCACTCGAGCAACGTGTTTTATTCGTAACTCAATTGGTTTAAATGGAGGTATTCACAATATGCCGCAGCGTGCTCCTGTGGCAGTTAGTGGCAAACTCCCACCACCACAAAGCAGAAGGCCATCTGTATCACTCATCAGAAACAAACGTTCTGTACTTCGATTAAAGCATTAAGTCTGTCGCCACTTGTTCAGCTGTGACGCTGTCGTCCAATCGGAGTTAAAACTTACAATAGTGACGTCACTTAGTGACGTCAAGCTTCCCGATTGGATGAAAACTGTCAACAGCCCTGACCGGACTGCCTTGACTTGCGACTGCCTAAGCTGCGGACTGCCACGCCTAAAGCTGTGTAACTAAAGACCGTCTTCAATGAGCACTTAGTGACGCCACCGAGAAGCACCAAGCCACTTTCCATTGCACTGACACCGCCGAGTGCCAATGTACGTGTGGCAAAATGTGGACCGCCAGCCAGTCTCAAGGCACATCAAATGTTCACAAAATTCGTTTAGTCAACCATCCGAGTAACTTAGTGTGAAAGGCTGTTATTTAAATCTGTTTTCTGTGGCGGTCGATCATTATGTCTGCGCTGCTGGTAGCCGCGCAACGTACTAAGCATCATTTTTAGCAACGCGTCTGGCGCATATCGTGTGAATACCTCCATTTAAAGCAACTCGCTTTAGAAGCATACGCCTGCTGAGTGAAGGCCGTGTAGGGACTCTCACGAATCTTTCTCCACGCTTAGTTGCGCTGGGCAGTGGCTGGGTATGAATGGCAGCAGAAGCTGCGTGTGAAAGAGCGTGCAGTGAGTGTTCGCGGTGCTGTTCGCAGCGTGCGTGGACATGTGCCGCTGCCGGGCCACCGCCGACCGGAAGCTATCTGCGCATGAGCGCCAGCCTGCGAAGACCTGAACGTTCACCTGGTCGCCGTACCCCCGCGCAACGCCTCCGCGCCGCCCGCCCGCCGCCGGTGCATCCGCGTGCACTGAGTGAGTACTCTCCCCGTTCCCTCCTTCACTCCATCCACGCCCCAATGCAGCAGTAACTGCTTACACACTTCCAGAGCACACGGAGGGGATCGAAATTTATCAACTTTTGCCAATAATATGTCGTGGAAATATTCTTATAACAGGAGTATTGCACGAGTTCCCCTACAAGTTATCAAACACGTACGCACAGATGTTAGGCCCGGCAAATAAATCTTTTTGACTGCGTTCAGAACGTGACCTACCGAATAACCTGTGCAATACATTTGTCTTACTTCAGAATTAGGAGCCTATGCTTATATAGATAACTCATAATAAGGAAATAATCCACTTTTGTTCATTGAAAAAGAAGTTATTTTCTGCCTTCACACAACCACGGCTTAATTGTTGTGTCTCGCAGAAGCACAAGCAATAGGCCATTCAATAAGCAACGTTTTACCAAGAGTTGAAACATTAGTTGGAAAATTGCACTATTGAACAAGTTGAATTAGATTCTATGGAACTTTTTCTACTCTTTTTTAAAGTAAAACAAGTCTCCAGGATATCATTTGTTCCAAATTGAGAAAATCCCAAGTAGTCGAAGTAAACAGTAGGGCGTGTTTTAGTTATAGCAAGCAGATCATCGTTAACAGATCAATTTTCATAGGCGTCACTCACATGAGTCACTTCCAGTTCCATCTGTTGTTCCGTTGCAAGCCATTCATTACGTAACCAATTACGCTGTTGCGAGTCTAAGATAAGACTCCACACCCCTCCAGGTCCCGAGGTTCTTGCCCAGCTGCCAGCAACCTTCGTGACTGTGACACGGGAGCGCGTGTTGCAGAACAAGCGGCAAGCGGGCGGTTCATGCGGACTGGCAGCGCCAATTCGGTACTACGTCCATTTCTCACTCCTGGCTCTCACGTGTTTCGTATCCGAGCGAGGCACATGCCTGCCCCGGGCACCTGCGTATTCCTCAAATTGGGTCAAATTAATGACACTGTACTAAGTAGACATGTATAGTCCCTCACCCGATGAGTTTGTCTCAGAGCGTGCATTACCGCAGCTTCTGCAACGGACTCTGCTGGAATAGAGTCGCATCTTCACCTTTCGCTAGTGCGTAAATGACAAGCTTTTCGTTATGAATCCCTTCTGTTCTTTCGCTCCCGCTCTCGGTTTGCGCCACTAATCTTTTTAAGTGAAAAAAGTAATTCACCTGATATTTTCAATGTAAAGTCCGCTTTGCGACGAAGTACTGCACAAAAAATACATCGTCAAAGATGTATTTATACGACTAGCAAGAATTTACTTGAAATTATCTTAAATCGTTGTTGGCACACATATTTAGAAAATAAAGATTGAAAGATGTTAATTACTGCGCCTAGTTAGGACACGCCACTCCATCCTTAGTCGTATATAATAATACAATAGTGATCAATAATTCCAATATTTCAATGCTCTTACGCTTAGCAATGGTGTGAAATTACATTACGTTCTTAGCTCTTAATAATTACGTCTTTTAATTATTATCTATTCATTTATTTGATTTATTATATTTAATAATAGTTATTAATACGTTATTTCATTTTTAATTTCAATTGAAGACTACATGTTTTACATGTTGCCATTTTATCTCTTGCGTTCGAAATAGCTGTTAGAACAGACACAAAAGTAGCGGTAGTAAAGAATGTGTCGACGAGCTTACCGTGTTCACTAACAATCTAATCCTCAGTCGGGAGAACCCGGCTTCACTCGGAAACGCACTTTCCCGAAACTCGTGAGACCCACACGCGCTAACTTCCGGATCCGTCTTTCGTCCGCTCTTATTTCCCGCGGTTGGAGCGCCAGAGGCGGCCTGCGTACACAGCAGGATCAAACCTAAGCCCCTCGCGCCAGAGGATTTTGCGCTTTTTATGAAGGAGTAAGAAGGTTTTACGAAGTAAATCATTTGAAGCATTGTGAATTACATGGATTCTCTAGACGAAATTCGATTTTACATTCTACTCTACACAGACTACCGTTAGAAAGAGCTGTGAAAAAAAATTTTAGTATACCTTAACTCAGTGCATGGGAATCCAAAGGTGTTCATTTTACCCAATAAGATGGTTCATCATTTGAGCTGGAGAGAGAGCTGTCACGATACTCTCCCCTCTGTGCGATCTGATCGAGAGGAACAATTCACCGGTGTAAGCGCAGTTCAGAGAAGAAAATCGTCGTATACCATGTTGAAAATGTCAGTAGGAACCTGCTCCAATAGTTGGTAGCCTGACACAAAAAATCCACCGACATTTATACTAAGAAATGTGTGTAAAATGGTATTCCCCATTCTCTCGCCGAGGGTACATAAGAAGAGAAAGGATTGCACGGATGTGATTCCACAGAATGCCAAAACGTCTGACAGTTAAACGTCACTTTTACAATGATTAAGATTTTTTCTATTGTTTACTAACTACGCCAAATACACCCAATGTTGTGCGGTGGCTAAAATGACCAAGGCCTGTTTCTTCTACAAGATTTGAGATCGGAAAGCGACCTTTTAAATCAATTATTTTGTTGTTAAACTATGAAAGTTATTGATTTCCTACAGGAAGTTCGAACCGTGAATATTTGGCCAATTATGATACCATTAATCGTCGCCTATATTAGTTCAGTAGTTACATACATTTGCGGCGGAATACACGCAACCGATCTTTATAAATGAGGTCTCAAACAAATATTTCAATTTCACGAGACGTGACGAGTTGCACTCGAGTGACTTTAAAATGATGAGAGTATTTGTTACAAAAATGCATCTTAAATATTTCATTCCAAATGCCAACCCGTGCAGTCAGTTCCAGCGTACATCGTCAAATAACTCTAAACAAGCATTTTGGATCTAAAAACTACCCAAACATTGGGCACATAGCCCGACGGAATAAACGCTCCTCACCCGTAATTCTAGGATAATATATTCTTGCATTCTATTAATTTGTGGTCTGCACTCATCGATTCCTACCATACGCACCCTGGTGATGGTAAGCTATCTTTGTAACGTCACGCTTAAGAAGGGCGTTATTCCTCTTCTATACTATCTTACGCTCTGTGACACGGATTTGCGCAAACTAACGAGGTTTATTTGCTAATTCATTATCAAAATTGCGTTATCGACAACAACTAGAAGTACTATTCTACGTATTTCGGATACCGTGAATGGTTGTTGTTATGCGTGGTGTATGAAAGCGTCATTTGAATTTTTGCCGAGATCTGACAACTGTGTGTACCTACCTAATGGTGAAGGAGGTGGAGTACAGTGAAGAATGAAAACAGTCTCGTTATGTTTTGTTTTGTTTTCCATACCAGAATTTTCGTTCAACGTGATCTGTGAACTTTCAAATGTTCAGGTCACGTAGCTTTCTCATAGGTAAAAATGCTTTTTAATATTTTGTGACTATCACGTAAGAAAAAAGCTAACTGTAAAAAATTTGAATAATTTTCTTCAAAATACTATTTAAGCAGTGTTGATGAATTGTTCCAGAATCTCTCGATTAATATAATAAATCTTTGCTTGAAATTTATTTCCGCACCAATTGTATCTTTTTTTATTTCTAGCCTTACGGCATTATTTTTATTCCTATTGTTCATGTACCCATAAAGTTACCTTATAGTTTAAAAAAATACGTTTCGTTTAAAAACTTTCCCTCCTTAAAATGGAAAATAAAGGACGTATGGACGATTGTGGGTTTTTTACAAGCAGAGTTCCAACGGGTAGCGGGATAGTAGGGGAAAACGTCGTCAATAGCACAGCACAAAGAACAAACTTTTTAAATAACAAAAGTAAAATTTCTTAAAATTAAGATAACCACAAAATCAAAGCGCCGCTAGCCTACTAATAACTCAATAAATATCCAAATTGAAAATGAATTGAAGAATCGCGTAATCATTTCAACAATTGCAAACGATCACAATCCATAAGCATGATTTAAAATATTTCGGTATCTGGGGGAATCGCGGGTATTAAAGCCATCTGTAGAAGTCGTTAATAATATCCATTTAATTATTAAACTTAAGGTTGTCGTTGCTGAAATTATTCATAATAAACTCGTTTGAGGAACATTTGCTCATGTGCTGAAGTGAAGTCTAAGCCGACCTGAATTGTTATGTATTAGTTGTCTATTCATTACTTTAAAGTGAATATTCGTTTTATTTTTTGTCGGAATGTCTTTCCTTGAGTACGTAAACGCAAAAGAATAATCCAATACTTAGATAGTATACGAATAATAGTTTCAATGTGCGCACCCAGTAATCTGCCTTGCCCCTACCCAAAACACCTCTGTCCTCATTATAAATCCAGGAAAAGTTAAATAATATTGCGGAGGTTGAATTGTTATGTCCGATCCCGTATTTTGCATGGAAACTAACATTAGCTTTCTCAGGAGTTAAAACCTTTCTAATATTTTTTGACTATCAGAAAAGACAAAAAAGCTATTCGTCATCGCGACTGAATAATGACGCTTAAAATGTGTTTTAAGAAGTGTTGAATTGTTACCGAAGAAAAATCTCTTATAATACAAATACACTTTATGAAACATGTATTTCACGTAAATTGCTATGTTGTTATTTTTGTTCGAATTTTGGAGTATTGAGCTACATACTTTAACAATAAACACGTTTCATTTATACGTTCCTTTTCAATGGAAGAAGTCGATAGGGAAAGGTGGGGCAACATGCGAGAATCTCGCGACGGGTTTCGCTGGAGTATTATTATTATGATACTTTTATGTGGTTCTCCCTATGCAAAGAATTGAAAAAAGAATCCAAAAGACCAGGAACTTTCAGAGCGCTACTATTAAAATGACAATTATACACTTTCTGCTCACACCAGCACGTGCGAAGAAATCGTGCCATAAACTGAAAGAAGAAGCCAAATCGTAAATACTTCACCATTACAGTATGACTTACAATTATCTGGCTTCTTCCTCAGGTTCATGGCAGGAAAGCCTTTCAAGATGTGCAGCTGCCTTTCTCAGTTCATAAATCGCAGTACCACAAAATGTCATCGAAAATCGTAGTGCCTTGAAAAATGAAACACAACACCATCAATGATGTTTTGATGAGCAATGGAGCAGTACGTTGAGTCAACTGAAAGAAAGTTACTCCATACGGGTCGCTAAAGTTAGATTTTGGCAGGCCCTGGCAAACATTGTTTCCCCTGCCCCTCTCACTGTTGCAATGTTCTCTACTGGGAGACCTTACTCGAGAAAGAGACGTGATCAAGCTGCAACGTTATTAGCGATGTTCAAATCTTTCTAACACCTCACGGAAAATCAAAACTGCGAATCCTTGAACTCGTATTTAAATGAGAGTCCTGGGAGGGCTTGCCCTTTAGGTACGAACTCGACAGATAATCATTCCAGTTACTGATAGTAGGATGGTGACAAAGCCAGCACCATCGGATGAGCTTTACACATCGGGCGGTCGGAAAAGTGACTAGACCCAAACTCGCAGGGCCCCTCAGCGTCACCGCTTTGGATGACATGCAGGCGAAGTGAAATTATATTTTTTAAGGTGAAAACTAGTGTCCTAATGATGTAGATAAATTATGGTACGCTGCCAACGCACTTCCGATGGCAGATTCAATGCATGGAAGACCCAAACACAAGTCAGTGACTAGTGGTACTACATAAGCCCATACTTTCTGCTGTTTGTAACTATCGCAAATTTCTAAAATTCAGAGTTCCGCGATAAGATTCTGTTGCCATTTTTACTCGCTCCTTTACTCTATCGAGGGGGAACAGTTTAAAGAACAATTTGATCCGCTTTTTTTTAAAAAAACTAAATTGTCTTATGGAAACAAAAAATGTCACGGAATCTGCTCTTTCCCCCAAAATTGCACATTTGTGTTATTTAGCTTATTAATCGCTTATTGTTTCAATGTTATTTTTTCAATTTCTGAAACTACGAGAGATTGGGCCGGGGGGCTGAACTGGGATCTGAACCATTTATAAGCGTCCGTGTGCTCTATCCGCAGAAAAAGCTTCAATTCAAAATCTGAGGTTATTTTGCATGAATTTGAAAATATCTGTCAAGTAAATTTACTTCAAAATCAAAATATCTCCTTCACATTTGCAGTTCGACTTCGATTTACAGTTCTGTTCGAACCAATCGATCGAAATACCACGCTCAGAGAACAAGTTCTTCTGAATGGCTTAGACTCTACGTTGAGCGTCCACGGGGAGACAGCAAAAGACGTTTTTGCCGTCAATAATTGTTTTAAGTATCAAGACCCAAATTTCTGGATTGAAGTCAGTTACACATAACAGGATAATATTTATCCCGTTCTGATATGAGGCGCCCACCATAAAACATTATATATTACAGTACGGACATACGCACATTACATTTACGAACATTACATTAAATACACATTACGGTTTTAGCTGAAAATTTCATTTATTTCACTGCAGCGTACAAATTTTTTTCTTTTCTACGTACGAACGCGATAAATTTAAAACTGTAGTGAACAACAACGTTAAATGGAAGTAATGTAGTTAATAATAAATACAGGTCTTTAATAGCAATTATTTAAACTAAATCAGATTTAAAAATGTCATAGGTGAATTCTAACACTTCACTCCACATTTGCTGTTTCACATTCAATTAAGTTCGAGAATCGACGTTGCAGGATAATTCGATACTACTAGATAAGCAGTCATTTCAAGCGTTATCTGAGGGAATTACAGCGTCTCTGAAAGGTCAGTTTCCGCGGATTTCTTCCAATCATTGCCAGTCAATTTGCCGGACCAGTACGCCTACAAATGTGTGAGCGTTGTTTCTTCCTCTTCTGTCCTAACCTCACCCGTACTTGCATCCCGGGCTTACAATGCCGTTTATAGGCAGGAGCTTGAAATTTGTCCCGCTGTCAGCGCACCTGCGGGCAGTTGGCCTGGAAGAAACTGCTGAGCGAGCAAGCTGACGCCGGGTCGCCACGGGACTCGTCGTCCAGCCGCGAGGAACATCGGCGGCTCCCGCTTCTTTCCGTTACCAAAGGAACCTGTTACCGACCACCTGGTTGCTGTTGTTTCGCTTGTGCTGCAGCTGGCGAGGGGCGCTTCACGTCGAACGCCACCAGACAGGTTTCGAAGCGCATGATGAAACCCGGACCGTTGCCGCCCTTGCCCGCGCACCTGCCAGCTCCCACGCCTCGCGTGCTGCACCCGGCGCCCAAGTACCGCTGCAGGACGCGCCGAAGACGCCGACGGCTGACCTGGGCACGTCACCGCTTCTCGTCACCTCCCTGGGTGGAGAACACTTGCCCAGGTTAGGGGTATTGGTTTGGTGGGTGTTTTAAGAGGCTAATTTATTTGGGGGTTTATTGAGTTTTTTAAATGTATTTTGCTTAATATCTTTGTGTACCACGAAATACCAAAATCCAAAATAGTCCTCTGGACGATGTTGACGGTATATTTATTGAAGATACTAAGTGTAGAAACACATATCATGAGTCTAAAATCGTTTGAATGATTTGCCGCGTTTAAAATTGGCGGTATTTATCACAGCAAAGATGATTAGATGGCAAAATATTTTAATGAAAAAGGACAAACTATAGCATTAACTAGTATGGAAAACAACGTTTTCGTTGAAGGAGTCTTTACACAGAGGTATCATGATTTCTTTTTCATCTTCAATGAATGAGACAAAACATCTTTACGTTCGTACCATGTACACGACCGAACTCACGTGAAAACAAACGGTATACAATGAGTGTATACACGTTCATTACTTGTCATAGAATAGTTGGGTCTTCACATACTTATATATAATGTTTTACAAGTATAAATGTTAACTGGTATAGTATAATATCCTTTCACTACAAGTTAATAACATTTCACATTTCTTTAATTTCCATACCACCTGTATATTTAACATGAAATAATCATGTTTTTGATTTTTTACGTTTTTTTGGTTATTGCATGCTATCTAGTGGAAAACGATCTAAGACCAAACTGGCAAGCAGGCGACCTTGGGGAAACCTCCTTCACTTTACTTCTAAATGGAATGCGTCTGGGGAATTCGCCCAACATTACATTTTCGTGTTTGAGTTAATACATTAGATAGATCTTAAGAGAATTTTCAAATAGGTACATTTCTGATACAGAGTAGTTACATTTGAATAAGATACATATTCTCTGTGGACATTCTTCGTGTTTTAACATTTGGAAACTTACTGAGATTATCAATAGTCCTGGTGATAGTGCGATAACAAATATCCCGTTTTGCGTGCGTATAAACAAGATAAACTAGAAAGAATCTTGGCAGAATAATGCCAATACGTAGCGTTTTAGAGTAGGTACAAGTGGGAATAAACGACGTTAAAATTTTTACGTTTTCCAAAGAAATCATTTTATTTCTTTCCAGATTAACAAACTTTAGGTTACATTTTTTTCCAGAAAACAATTAAATGATGAAGGTAGTTCTTCATTACTTTCCTATTTCCATTTCTCCACGATTTCCCACTTTTCACTATCGGTCACCGTCAATAACTTTGTAAAATCTTGAATGGGTAACAAAACGTAATTTTTGAAAAAACAACAACAAATTTTTATGGAATAATAGAGTGCTCGCACTGGTTTTTTTTTTTGCGTCGTATTTTGTATTATTATTATTATTATTATTAGTTGTTGTTGTTGTTGTTGTTTTATTTCAAAAAAAACCGCGTCATATCTTTCAAAAAACTCAGTTTTCCAGAACTTTAATATTTTACGTAATTTGTTAATTTCCCTTCCAATT
>BOPP01000290.1:511799-593705 GCA_017312745.1 Gryllus bimaculatus | reverse complement strand
AAATGTTTTTGACCATTATTATTGAAATTCCCATTCCCGTTCCAGACAGACAGACGCGGAGACGCGTGTGGGGTTACAGTATGTATACGTGATAGTAATAAGTGTGGAAATCCCTTCGATAATTGGAAGACACCACAACAAACACATAATAAAAAGAATAAAACGTAGAGCTCAACGATACATAGGTAAGTATACATTTACAGGCGAGTTGGTGCGCGGACGAGGCAGTGCGCGGGCATTGCTGTGCAAGAGCGAGGCGTTGCGCGGACCAGACGGAACGCGGGCGAGACGTTGCGCGGGCGAGGCGGTGCGCGGAAAATGCGGTGTGTGGGCGAGACGGTGCGCGAGTGAGGCGGTACGCGAGCGAGGCGATACGCGGGCGAGGGGGTGCGCGGGCAATGCTTTGCTCGACGAGTAAGGCGTTGCGCGGCGAAGCGGTGCGCTGGCGAGACGTTGCGCGATCGAGAAGTTGCGCGGGCGAAAATTTGCGCTTGTGATTCGGTACGCGGGCGAGGCGGTGGAAGGGCGAAGCTGTGAGCTGGCGAGGCGGTGCGTGCGCTGAACGTGGACGGATCGTGGGCGTGGCGGCGGGGAAGGGGGAGGTGGGCGCGGCGTGGCGTAGCGTGCGCGTGGCTCACCGGGCTGTCGAGGTGCGTGGCGTGGAAGGTGGCGGAGCGGGCGTGCGTGGTGCAGTCGGCGCTGGTGGCGTTGAGCAGCAACACGTTGACGATGAAGCCGCGCGGCAGGCGCATCCCCTCGGGCAGCTCGTCCTCTGCAACACACGCGCGGGCTCTGCACCTCCCCTCCGAAGACAGGGATTCAAGCACGAAGTACCCTCTTTTCATCGTATTATCAGCTATTTCGTGGAACAACATATTGCCGTCTTGGCGCATCGTTATTGTAAATATTCCATTTGTACCTCCTCACTTCGCCACACTGAATTGTACATACATTAGATATAGTTCAGCCAACAAACATTGAAAGAGCTGATATATTAAAATAGAATTTTAGTGAAGAAACAAGTAACATAACTCTCTAACATTATATACCAAAACTAATAGTTCTAGTAAAAAGGAAATTGCTCAAGTCGCCGAGACTAAAGAATTCCATACTGTACGTAAACGATATGTCCTCGAAAGTAACGGAAGAACAGTTATCTTTGCGGACGATACGAGTGTTTTTTGCAATAAACAAACCGTAAATAGTATTATATCATATATTTAAAATTGGTTCCGTAATAACAAATTAATAGCACAAGAAAATAAAACTGTATTAATGCAGTTCTCCATTTCAAATAAACAGCTTCATACAGCAACATATTTCAGCAACATACTTCATTGAAAACAGCAACATACTTCATTGAAAATGAACGGTGTGCCATTGACTGATGTTAAAGTAACAAAATGTTTAGGTGTTTCAATTCAGTCAAATCTAAAATGGAACGTTCATTTATATTAATTGAACACTAAATTAAGTTCTTTATGCTGTAGTTTCAGAATTCTTTCAAATTCATTCAGCCTTCACACTTCTCGTTGTGTATGTTTCGCGAATGTTCATTCCCGCCTGAGATAGGGCATGATATTCTGGGGAAATACATCTTATAGCTCGCAGACTTTTAGATTACAAAAATGAATTGTATGAATACCACCCACGTTATTCCTGTAAGCTTCTCAATATATATCTAGGTATTTAACCATTACCTTGTCATATATGAAACAGTGGTTTTTGTCAGAAATGACTTACTAAAGGGCGAGAATATATTTTCAGCAAACGCCGTTGTCTATAACTTGACGTAGTAATCATATTTATCAGGTAACAGTATGAACAGCTCACTACTAAAAATTCACATATAATACTTGTTCATTATTTTATAACACCTTGCCAGATGTCATTAAACGATTACATTCAATACAAAAGTCCCCAGTAAAATCTTTTCTGCTGCTCAACTGTTTCTATACAATTAGAGACTATAACAAGCGTCTAAAAGGAAAGCAATATTAATTTTAATAATGACATTTAATGTATTATGTATCATTTAGATTGTATAATCGTAAAGAACCTGTAACAAGTATTGTACTTTTGTGTCAATGACCCCCATCTCGATCAGGTTTTCGTCCAGTTTCCTTATTTCTCGAGCAAATGCTGAGATGGCTCCTTGTTTTGCTTCTGGGCATAAATGTAACTTCAAATTAACCCTTCTCCCCATAGCACGTCACACACAGTTTTAACTGTTTTGACGTAAATAAATAAATAAATTTAATTGCTTCAAAACACCTCCAAAATTACGATCAAGAAGCGTAGGATTTTCAGAATGGGTGACTAACTTTTGCGCCCAATTACTCCTAAAATTCTTATATTTAAAAAAAATTGAACATGACCTTATTTAAAGATATGTTTTTAGTATACACATTTCATTAAGAAAACTAGTGGTGCTGCATAATTGCACAGACTTTCTCTAATTATGTTCTATTCACTTTCGTCTTAGAAATCAAATTTTTGCGATTACAGCACCACCTATCACAAATCAGAAAAAAGTTTCAGACAAAACTTATGTATTTTTGTCCGTATAATCTGAATCTGAAATAAAAAAATGGTGGTTCCTATTTAAAATTTCAATGTTACCCACCGCCCTACCCGTTGGGGACGGTGGGGGGGGGTGTTCTGATTTTAGCACAGAATGGTTCCCCCTTCAAAACTGTTAAGATTTGGTCTCAGATTAATTTTTCATACATCGCGTATTTTTTGAGTTATATCAAGTTGTCAAGTTAAACGGGACACCTGTATAAGAGGATTCATCTATATTTTTGTCACCAGAGCCCGACAATAAGAGATTTTCTCGAAAAATCGTAGTTTTCCGTCGCATGATTACAACTTTTCTTCTTACATACTTATAAGAGAGAAAGTAAAATAACAATATGATGGAAATCAAAGGAAAGAAAATGATTCGTTTAAAATAATCAATGAAAACTGTCATACAGAACAAGTAACAAACTTTAAATATCTTGAATGTATTGTATCGGTTTTATACAGAATGATATGCAAAAGAAAGTAGAAAGATTTATACATTAAAAAAATTAACTATTTGATTTTGATTTAATTTTTTATTTGAAAGGTGCATCAATAAGAAATGTATTAACATATTAATTAATTAAATGCCTGATTAGCATTTGTAGGTGTAAAGAGAGTACCTTTACTTTTTCCTTAATTAATTAAATTATTTTCTTTTTAATTAAACAAAGTGAGCACAATATTTTCAATCATTCAACTTAATCACTCACACGTAGTTTCTTTAATTTTATCACTCTAATTTTTAAAATCTTAAAACTCAGGTGGGGACATGAATTAATCGCATCTTGTATATGTTTGTGCGAATCTGAAAGGCAAACTAGAGTGAGAAACGATTCATGATTTGGGTGGCATTCATTCAATGACAATACATTTTGCGCCAAGCGCTTATCTTCATCGACATTTTTTTCACATTTATCAGTAAAAGAATCTTCGTGTAATTTCCTAAGTCACACGAACCAGTGTCATAAAAAAGTTCCAAAGTACTGAACCCTTTACATTATTTAATTTATAAGTAAATGTGATTTAAACGATATCTTATAAGATTTTAAGACAAACTCAAAACTTATCTTTGAAAATGTGCTGAATTTTTTGCATTTTCAGAAACCCTCAAACGTTTTCTCAAAACAGCAATTTTTTTCTTTTAACTTTTCGTACGGATACTAAGAGCACTGTTTTTTTCGCGTGTATGCCAACTCAGACCTCGCTTGCATTCTGTAGTAGTAGCTTTACCTGAATTTACCGCATTTTACCTGAATCCCGATTTTTATCACACAAGGTTGTTAGCCTTGGAGGTATTGATGATGAAATGATGATAGTGAGGGATGAAAAGATGGCACACACACATATATAGACATACACAAATACACCCACGCCTGAGGCGGAACTCGGCCACCTGGCCAACTACTGGCGCTGTTTATGAAGACATAAAATTTATTTTGCTGCATTCTCTTTTTAATAGTGTATTTATTTAATCACTCACGCCATTAATAGGCACATTTCCAGAGATTTGTGAAAATTATTGCATTTATGAGTGGAAACGCTATTAATTACTTCCAACATGTACCTCAAATGTATTCCAATAAAGTTTTTCGAAAACTCAAAAGTTTTTTGTGAAAGAGAACTTCAAATTTCGCATTTATATTAGAGATTAAACGATATTTTTTTTAAAAATATTTCTCGATTTTCCCACGAATATTTCCTTAAAGCAAGGTTTGGTTATTCTTTAATATTCTTGAAGTAAAATTTCGGTTCTACTATTAGAATACGAAAAATTTTAGAAAATTTCAAAACAAATGTAATTTGGACGGTGATGCGCTAAAGATTAGACTAAATAGACGCTCGCTAGAGGATAGAACACGATCATTAATCTAGTCGTTACCAAGAGAATCAGAAAACGTGACTACAGGAAAGTCTGTGCCATTCGGCGCGCACTACTAGTTTTTTTAAATATCTCTCACGCTGGTAATATTGTTAACATTTCGGTCATTTACACTTGTTTATTGCATTTGTGAACACAAGTGCTTCAAATGATTTGTGATGAATATTCTCGAAAATTTAAAACTTCTTTGTGAAAATGAGCTCAAAATTGCTCATTTACAGTATAACGTTCAAACGATTTTCTCAAGACCGACTCCAAATGTTTCAATGAAAATTTGTACGTAGGATTGTCTCGTCTGTAATATTCTTAAAGGCATATTTTAATTGTTATTAGTGGACCGAAACATTGAGAAAATGTGACAAATTTTCTTTTTTGCGCCGATAAATAGCAGTTTTGAAGAGGGTGGAACAATGCGGGGAAGCTAGAATAAAAATATTAGAAAACCAACTAATGCGAGAGTGGCACCACTAGTTTCAGTTTGTGACGATGAGAGAACACTGGCTTTTGGCGACGTACCGGCGGGCGGCGTCCAGGAGATGTTGAGGCGCAGATCGGGCGTGAGGGGTGAGGCGCTCAGCTGGTAATGCACCGACAGGTTGGTGACCGGCGCCGCGGGCAGCACAGCCTGCCCCTCCTCCTCGCCGGACCCTGACCCCGCCCCTGCAACACACAGACGCGCGGCCGCTGCACTCCCGCGCTCGCACGCAGCTCTGCAATGCGATACTAGGATTTATTCCTTTAGGGAGAATCTTTTAAATGTTTCATTCTTAAGGAGCGGGACTTTTTTTAAATAACTAAAAAACAAACAAATAATTAAAGAAATATCTATTATTAAATTTAGTTGTCCAGGTTGTCAAGTGATGAAAAGGTCGCAGTCCTTCCGTGATATGTTTTATTGATATCACCAAATGCAAATAATAATGTAAAATTGAACGTAAAATATGATCAACACATTGTCCCTATAATCTTGAACAATAATGATCAGTAAATTAAAAAATTTGAAGACAAAAATGAAAGTGCTAGATATGAACTTAAGTCTATATTACCTGTGAACAGAGTAATGAAGACTATAGTCAGAACTAAAACCGACGTTAACTGCAGTGGGTTAAGTTTAAGTAGAATTAAAAAAAATACATCGTTAAACATAATAATCTTCGCTTCAAATTCCTCATGACATATTTTAAATTATGATTTTATTTAATATACAGTGAGTGGTCAAAGTATTATACACAAGATCAAAAGTCCATTATTTTTGTAATTTTTCTGTTTGATTTAATTAATATTTAACTATTGACTGTTATTTTATAAATATATGCATTTATTAACATTTTTTGAGTTTGGCAACACTGGTCAGTATGCCACATAATTCTTCCATGACCATTATTACATAGTATGTTCACGTGACGAGTGATTATTGATTTATTTTGAAATTTTTGTTCTCTTTGGTATTGTTATTCTGGTAAGCATGTGCATTTCATGGAATCATACCACGTGTAATTTCAACAGGTACCACTATTTAATGTATTATTTGATTTTTAATGACAAGATCATGACCTAAATGAATGCAAACGTAAAGAAATTGTTTCAATGATCATGGATAAATGTTTGTATCTCACATCATGAAAAAGGTCGAATTACTAACTTGATTCGCCATTGTAATTTTACACAAAGATATATTGCTAACTAGGAAGGAGTTTCGCAGTCAACAGTTCGAAATATCAAAAGAAAGCTTCAGGGGAAAACAACATATCCATTTAGGAAGCAAAAGAGTAGGAAATTGTGGCAGAAAAAAATCATTTCACCAACAACTGAACGGGAAATACGTTGCACTGCAATAGAAAATTGCCGGAAAAAGCAAAAATATGTAAACATTATTCTCAAAGATGCTGTAGTGGATCTATTAGAGCGAACTCTCAGAAGAAGGTTTGTAGCAATGGATCTCAAGTGCCGACGACCTGTGAGAAAACCCAAACTCACACCCGAAATGATAAAAATAGGTTAAAATTTTCTACAAAGTAATGGAATTGAACCGAAGAAGATTGGAACAAGGTTAGTAATGTGTTCAAAAAATTAAAACAGCCAACGGGATCAAAATCTTCTAAAAATATTATTGGGCAGATTTGCATTTCAGACTAGTCAATACAGATCTTGCGAGACAAGACACAGTTCATTTGACGCCGGCATAAAGAAACTTACAATAAGAAACGCATTGTGGAACGAGTAAAACATCCTCTTTCTGTTCTGATATGATCAGTTATTAGCTGCCACGGCAACGGATGGCTCTACTTTGTACAAAGAATCATGCGTCAGGACAAATACATGGAGGAAAAATCTAATTTCGCAGGTGAAAAATAGTTCTCGAATCACTTTGTTTTAACGCACGGTTAGGCTTCTTGTCATAAAGCACTAAAATAACATTTTCTCAAGAAAACCACATTAAAAATCCTAGACTCGCCTGGGAGCTCACCGGATACGACTCCGATAGAGAATGTCGGGGGGAATTAAAAAATGAAATATCGACGATCACGAAATAACTTATCGTGAAAATCACTAGGGTTTAGTGAAATTCTCCTCCATTGTCAAAGAGGGCCATGAAGTGCATCGCAGGCATGTCCCAGTACGCATGAAAGCTCGCAAGAATGCCAAAGGAGGGTTGAAAAATGTGTTTTCAATAATTTATAGAAGTATTAAACAATCATTATTTTTATTTTGTGCCATCCTTAAATACACCACAAATAAACAGAATAAATCACTAAACAGGCTCATGTGAAATCCGTCAACACATTTACGAGTAAACTTTAAAATTACATCAAAAACAACTTGAGTTTAATAATTTGGCCACCCTCTGCAATACGTCAGATGATTAAAATAAGTTCATTATGATACAAAACTTTAAATAAAGATTTTTTGACTATTGGCAACCTGCACAATCTCAGTCAATGGCCTGTCTATGGGGTTTATGACTCGCTTGAGAGGGAGACGGGGAGATTATGATCAATCGTACATTTGCTTCTTCTCACTCGTATTTACATGCACTTGCAAATCACATGGTGTAACGCCGTGAGAAAGAATATAGATCAGAAATGTGGCTACCATAATCGAAGAGTTTGATCTCTTTCGAATAGCCCTGGCGAGTAGTCTCCACTATTCCGATTGACCTCAAGGCGCAAATAGTTCTCCAGCGACACCTGAGAATTATGAACCCAGGTCTCTCTCTCTCGCTGAGTCGCGCCGCGTGAGTTCCTCATTGAACGTCGAGAGTGTCAGTTCGCCATCGCCAGTCGCAGCGTGCAGCTTGGTGAAGATGCTTTCTTGTTGCTTTACTGTTTCGGGAAGTCCGCCCCCACGTGAGGAATTTTGTGTGTAGTTTATCTGTAGCCGAAAGTACATTATTCTTAAAAACAAGTAGTGTTAAAACAGCGCATACTTTCTCGTCCTTTAGTAATAGTTATGTAATACTTTTTATACTAGTTATGTAATACACTTTTTAAAATAAATTATAAAAATTAATTAATGTTTAATCATTTGAAATTTTAGTAACTCTTTTTCCTTTACATAAAGCCCCTGGGACATTTTCAAAACGAAAAGAAATAGCTCCAACGTTTTTGATTAAATTTTATTGTTCAATAGTACGAATGACATTTATGCGAATGGTGCAGGTTTTATTTTCGTTAAAATCCTGATTTTTCTAAAGTTTCAAAAATTCAAAAGTTTTCTACATTTTATTTTCTATCCAGCAAAATTTATATTTGCATTATATCCATCAAATTTCAGCGTTGCTGAAAACCTGGTTTATATCAAAGGTACGATTTTCTACGAGTGAGAGTCTTTCCATTGCTTTCAGTAAAAACAAGAGAAGTCTTTCTTGTCGCTCGAATGAAGCGTGCTACGCGTTCGGTGTTGCCGACTTGCGCTTTTACGTCCTGATCCTCTAAAAAGCGCGCGTCTTCGGGATAACGTCTCGTTATGTTGCAGAGTTTTTACGTTTACAACTTTTGAACACTTTAGAATTAATTACAGGAAGTACAGTGTACTCAAAATACTGTAAATATATAAAAATGTTGTATTAAATATTCTTTATTTCAACAATATATTGTCAATTGCAGTAAATTAGTAATTGACAGTCATACAAATTGTAATGTAGGGAACTTTTTAAAATATAAAATTATATCAAAAATATGCCGTAAGAAATGACTTATTTTTAAACAAGACTGTTTGTTCCTTAAAAACGACTGATTTTTCAAATAAATCATTAGACAATAAACGCCTAGTTGGTGCCCCCATTCAGCTGGCCTGAATGAACATGTGAATTTTTTAATATACGTGTTTCATATACAAGTATTTAAATAGTGCCCAACCCTGCTTATTACAAATCGCACATTTGGTGCCCAAACCAAATACTTTCAAGCAAATACCAACACAAATTTGACAATTGTAAGTGATTTTCATGCAAGTAAGTCGTGTCCCAACGATGAGTCGCAATTCACAAAAATGGGCTTCCGAGTCATTTTTGTCGAGACATTGTAGCATTCCAATTTGATATTCCCCAAAGCTAGCAGTATTTCAAAATAGTTTAAAAAAATTAATGTGTAAAAGTATAACAAAAGGTCGAATGTAAGAAACGAACAAAGATATATGCAATATACAAATCCTAAAATACGAAGCATCCAAATGCAATCATCGAGAATTGTGATAACAAAGCGTAGTAAATTTGGACCGGCCATTATTTTCGTCTCCAAATTAGAACAAGTTAGTCATATTTTCAAAAAACTGAAAATGACCTGATTTGAACATTTATTTTAAACACATTCTCTCCTGTCATTGCTTTGTACCAACACCTAGATATACAGGGTGTTGCTTGCACTCACAGTTGTATAATATCTTAAACTAGACAATATTATAATTTTATGAACGATGCCCTAAAAAACACAGCTTTTTAAGAATTATTTGGCTTCAGTATGAAGGAAAAATGAAATTCATTATACCGTCAACATTTTGTACTCCTACATCAGGGGCGGTTCCAGAGGCGAATTTTGGGAGGGAAAATTCGTAATGTTTTCGTCAAATATGTATATTACAGATTTTGTAAAACGTCGCAGGATACAATCATGCTACGATACGTTTTTATTTGTTTTCATGATAATTTGAAATTATTTTTGCTTGAAAGTTTCGTCACAAGTTAAAATTAAGAGTTACTGAAAATTTTAACGGGGGAAATTCCCTTCTTGAGTCCGCGCCTGCATGCATCAATATATTGATAATATTAGAGTTGTGCACAGACGGACAGACAGACGTATTGCTGTCAATCGATTTTTCGGTATCAACCCACAAAAAATGGATTCTGACTACACCACATGTTAGAGGATTTTTTTACTATATTTAGGAACCGGATTTATCAATTTTTTTCTTATCAGGGCCCTTTAATAGGCGTTTTTGTATGGAAAATTTATCGAAAATTTGCCGAAAATTTTCCGTTTACAATACTTTCTCGTCTTAAGTTAGTAAGCGCGAGAAAGTAACAAATTATATCGCTATGTAACTACATAGTCATAAGCGATCAAAAACTAATTTACAACATTACATTATATTAATATGTACACTAAGTTTCATTATATTTCATTATTCTTATTTTCGCATCTGTTAGCAGACTTTGCAGACACTTGGTGATATCTATCGGCAGAAATGTTGTACTGCACCTGGCTCACCAAACAGGTTGAAAGCTATGACAGTGAAGAACAATGATTCGAAAACGCTGCGCTTCCAGAACCCACGGAGAATCATTTCGGCAGAATTATGGAGGACTGGCTACATGCAAACATGGGTTCCTTTTAAGTAGCGGCTGGTGAGGGTAGGCTGCGGGGCAGCAGCCCCTCCCCCAGACCACGCCACAATTATTTAATTTGTTTCAAGCTAAAATAAAATATACGAAATAGTATTTCTTTCAATTACATGATAAATATAGCTCACTTCTGTTGCATGTGTAACTTGCGAAAAATTTCCGCCGTGTTCTACTGTGCTTCCATTTCCCTTCCTGGGACTGTCAGTCCCAACGTCTTCTCAATATTGCAACGTTTTCTCAATATTGGAACTCTAGGGGCTGCAGAAAAGGCAATTCCAGGCAGTCATTTTCTCAGTTCTACGCGAAGTTTCTATGCTTTTTAAAGCTGGTGGACGTATGATATAGTTGAGGTGCTGTATATTGTATTTTTCGTTTTTTAATTGCTTGCTGTGGAATATAGGAGTATGTAATGATGCGCGAAATACCAGCCAATTTTCGGCATTAAAACTAATATTACAGGGCCCTGGTAACGAAAAAGTGGATAAACCCAGATGCTAAATTTAGAAATAAAAATCTTCTCACACGTGGTGTGGCCAGAATCCATGTTTGTAGGTTCTCGATATCAAAGATATAATGACGTCAGTATATATCTGCCCGTCCGTTTGTGAATGCTAGCAACCGTTCAGCCGATTTGCTCCAAGATTGATATTCCTCAATCGATCTGGCAGGTGTCTGGGTCCCTTGAATTTGAAACCGACATTTTAATTTTAGGGGGTACTTCACGTGAAGCTTCTGGGACATTTTCAATTAAAAAATGGCTCCACTGCTTTTGATTAAATTTCGTTGTTAGGTAGTGTAAAGAACTTTTAAGAGATCTGGTATCTGGTTCTGGTATATTCATTGAAAACCTTGGTTTTTCGAAAATTGCAAAAGTTCAAAAACTTTTTGGGCTTTTCCAAGAACTAAAATATTGAAGATAGAGATTTTTTCCTCACTGAAATCTCTTCCTGAAAGCTAGATTTTGAAATAATGTCATATACAATTTTTCGATAATGTGAGTACTGTTCGCGTAAGTTTGCGTGAAAGTAAGGGCGAGAAAGTACGCGCTCTTTTAGCACCAGGTCGTGTTTAGAATGGAAACGAATAGTAATTCTGTTCAGTATTTAAAAACTGTTAAATTTAGAAACTTAACTCAAGAAAAAGCGATGTAAAAGCTTACGGTAGACCTACAGCGGTATTGTACATATCTCAATCCATTATCTATTTTTGCATTAATTAAAGGCACCGGCCACCACCGCGTAACGTTAAGAGAAATTCATTTAAAAACTTTCAAATGTACGACTGCGGTGTGGTTGTTATATTTCTTTTATAGTTAATGATTATTTGTATTAAGCTTGTATTTGTAGTAAATGCTAATATTTATTGAAGTGAAGAGTTGTTAACCTTTTACCTTTACTCGCACTACACCGCTAATATCAACAGGTTTCTGATGTTTATCAGTTTTCCGGAAGTCTTTCAGTAGTCTTTCGGAATTTTCGAATGAGAAAATTGATTTATCAACACAAATAGGCAAAAATGAGGCCATGACATGTACATTTGATTCACAAAACAACTCTTAAATCTCTTCTTTACATAATTTAAATATAAAGTGATAGAGTAGTTATATAATATAAGATTTCAATATTTAATAATTATGCATGTTGACGATATTTATAAGTTCATTCATAAAAAAGTAACACCTTTCATTGGTAAGGAAATAAAATATCTCAAATAAAATGGACATTTACAATAAAAAAAAAGCATTCAGTGTACTGGAAATGGCGTGCTCCCACCGAATGTCATTTGACCGTGAAGACACAACCCTCTCCAACGTCAGCCTCGGCGCCCGCGCGCTTGCCGCTCGGCTAGCGATGGCTGTCCAAGTTCTTTGAAGAAACGAAAAATAGTACCAAAATGTTAGCAAATTTGGAAATTTTGAATTGGATGTAATTGGCAGAATGTTTCGGCAGCCAAAATGTACATCGTGGTATCAGAAGGGCATATAAATTCAATAAAAAAAATATGAGAGCATGTTTCGGCATTCCCTTGTTAGACACAGTGGGCTATGCAGAATCAATTATGGAGAGAGCTCGAACTCTAGAGATGTATATGGAGAAATTACTAAAGAAAAAAGTACGAAGCAAACAATTGAATATAATTTTTAAAGACAAAAAACATTGAATTTTTCAGTTTGTGCTGTTAAATGTTATTTTGCGGTAAAATAACATTAATATTTATGGAGAAGTTCTATATAATTTTGACATCATCAGGTACAGTGAATCAAAAGTGTTAGTTCCCAGATGTTCACTATAATCGGAATCGACTGTATGCATGATGGAAAAACAGCTGTCGTGGCGCTCTGGAAGTTACTGAAAAAAATATTTTGGTCAGTTTTGGCCACGCTGTTTTCGCTAACATCATGGACAATCCTTGCTTGCAGCTGCTTGATTTGTTCGCAACTTGTCTTCAAATTGATGTGTTTCTAAAATGTACTACTTGAGCGCTGCCACCCACCCATGAACATGAACTATAGAGTTCACTCATTTTTTCTGAGCTCGTAGTTGGAGCTGATGATGGGAAAGTTTATTTTGAACTGCTTCTGGATAATGAAAACTGGCATTAGATAACCCGATAAATCATTGTACAAGTATTGGCATGCAGATTTTCTTCCCCTCAGACGTAGTAATTGATGATATTTGCCTCCTCATTAAAACTATTTGAGGAAACAGTGGGCATTCATTGAGCTTACACAAAACACACTAGCCAACATCCCTAACATAGTTTACTCGTACTTCGGGATAATTCTGCCGGATGATGTGACGCACTTTCTGCTTCCGCAAGAAACGCGTTTCAGAATAGCTATTTTTCTTTGTTCACAAGGCGTTGTGCGCGATGCTCTGTAGAACATCGAAGTCGCGATAAATGATCTCGAGTACCTCTTTCTTCAAGTTGAATGTGTATTCTGGCCTTCGCTAGGTGACAGCAGCCACTCTCCATAAGTCTTGAGACAATTAGTGAAACCATTTCATGACGATGTTGGACGGCGGCGTCTTTGATACCGAAAAATCGATTGACGGCAAAAAGTATATCTGTCAATCCGTCTGTCCGTGTGTGGACAACAGCGCCTAAACCATTCAGTCGATTTTCTCTAAAATTGATATTCCGCAATTGATTTAAATGAACTTAAGGCTCTCTGAGGTTGAAACGGATATTATTTGGATGTACTTTACAGGAAGCCTCAACCATATTTGCAAAATTTTCTTAAAAATGGCTTCAAATTTTTTATTAAGCTTTGACCTCGAATAGCGTAAAAACGGTTAAGAGAACGGTAAAGGACTCATTTTCGATCAAATTCTTAATTGTTTGAAACTTGCATAGCATACTTTTTTCTGTGCCTTTCTTCAATAACAATAATGAAGATAATTATTTTTTCCTCAATGAAATCAATTCTTTAAAGGCAGATCATTAAATAAGGTCATGCATAGTTTTTCACAAAAGTGTTAGGTTATGAAATTGTAATTTTAATATCTTGTAAATACAGGCAGATTTAAAACATTTAATGAGTTATTTTCTCAAAAACAACTCCAACATTTTTCATAACATTTTCCCTTCGTATGTATCGAAGAACTGTAAAGGATTGGTGATTCGAAAATTTCCGCCAAACTGTATTTTGGAAAAGTGCAAAGAAGTTAACATTTCAAAACTAGGACGTTGATCGAGATATTTACGTTCTAAACAAACAGATCTTCAAAAGAGATCATGTGCAATGTTTTGAAAAAAAGAGTCGTTTTTGCATAATTACTGCTTAAAATGAATGTACCCGGATATCACAGGTTGCTGAGGCTGAAGAGACGTAGCTGCCTCGTGTATGAAAGGCCGCGGGTACGAATCCCACACGGTTCATGGAAGTTCGTGTGTGTCGGTATACAGTTATCGTTCCCCCTATGTTACTTACAGTAGTCGCTATATGCCCTTAGTACCTGAAAAGCGACCTTAAATAAATAAATTAAAAAAAAATCAATGCAATTGATAAAAAATACTTTTTTTTAAAAACCGCTCAATTTTTTTCTTTAATTTTGTCCAAGGATAAAGCAAGGAATTAATAAGAAGAATAAATTATTAAGAATTAAGAAGCCACTCCCTGGCACCTAGTACCTCCCTTGCCCACCACGCTCGCTTCCCTCCTCGATCACTTCTCTTCGACAGCTCGCGCGCCCCTGCGCAGCACCCACCAGCATCGCGTCCTCCCCGCCCCCGTCCCCTCACTTCACGGTGCCCCCACCCCCAGCAACGTAGCCCAAGGCCGCCCCCGCGCCGCCCCCGCGCCGCCCACGTGGCGCGGCCAGCGCTTCCCGGCGCCACTCAGAAGGCGCGTTGATTGATGGCCGGCCAAGCACCGATCGCTGCGGCCATCTCGTAATTAGTTGTCGTGGAACTAATATATTGAACCCCAACAAGCGGCCTTTGCTTTCTGGAAAGCTGCTCCCAAGCACGGCCTTAGCCACCTTTCAAGCTCGCTCTCGTCGAACTAGTGTGGGCGCACGCAGCAGTCTGGGGCGAGCGGTGCTACATGGATGTCAATTAATATTAAATGAGAATCAACATTTGTTGGCTTTTTTAGCGTTTGAATGGTTTAAAAGATTACCCGTTATTACAAAATCGTCCGTCGAGGGGTCATACAAACTAGTATACAATTATTATAAATAGTATAGAAATATTAATACAAATGATTAGTCAGTAAAACAGTTGTTAATGCCGGAGGCAATTGATATGACTATAACCACCATATCAAAATTAGATCATCGTAATAAAAAAGTCACTAATTTGCCCATTTTTTATTCAATCAAATTCCATTATCACTCTGAAACTAGACAACTTTTGAGAAACATTTCGTGACTTCGTAGTGGTGCTTCCACGTGACGCTTGCAGGAACTGTAGCACCGAAAGTCGCCACACCCGTAAGCGAGCCCTCCTCTCCAGCAGCCATTCGCGTCACCGCCCCTCTCGTTTCCACGCTGCGCACCCAGCGAGTGAGGACAACTTCGTCAATGTGTCTCTTCAAAAGGCTTATGCGCTCTCATGGAGCGCCTGCAAGGACCATTTTCCACGAACGCAGCGAGCCCCTCCAGTCATCGTAGTCTCAACTTCACTCACAGAACGCGATCGTCTGGTACTCACTCAAGCAGCAACATATGGCGCAAATAGGTTGTTATGATTCTTACTTTCTCGCTTACTTAACTCGCCGTAATGCTGCGAGAAAAAAGGGAATTTTAGAGAGAAACACTTTTACTGTCGGGCTCTGGTAACAAAAAAGTGGATGAATCATGTCGCTATTTTTAGTAATTTACTCCCTCTAATTTCAAAATTAAAATATTTTCCTTTGAAGTTTGAAGGGAAGCGGCGCTTCTAACACATCCACAGACGCAACGCCCCTGGTCACAGTAAGCCTGCAAATATTAAGGGATATTGACTGTCGAAGTTTGCGTTGTAGAGTATGTATGCTTTCGTAGAAAGAGCCCTCCATCCCCTTTGCGACAGAGCATCAATGATCTTTGTTCTGAAGATTAGAGCTACCGAGGAATAGCAGGGAAATTGTTGCAGTGTTTTTCCTCTGTCCTTAATGTCATTGACATTTTTTGGAGCGTCTGCTACACACTCCTAATCTTCATTAGTTCCGTACATGTAATGAATGTTAAATCCCGGGAGGTCGCGGAGTTCTTCCTCAGCTGAAACGAAAGATCCGGCGCTGACCTACACATCGGTTTGCGTCAAACGCGGTGCGTCATCAACAGCTTCCAAGAGACAGGCCCATGGAGAATGAGCAGCAATTTTTAGCTTGGAGAAAACGAACGCACATTGTGCGATAGTTCAGAATAATAAGACGTCTACAAGCGCCTAAAGGCTTCTGACATCCAAACAATGTCGGGGAAGAAGGTTAAGATAATAAAAAGGTTCAATGAATGACGTCGAAAGTTAACGATAAGAAAAACGTTGAATGAAGCTAAAATGTGTGGCAAGAGAGCCGGAAAGGCGAGGGTTTTAGAGAAAAGTGGAGGTTCAGAATAAAAGAACGCAAGTATATATCCGTTATAGTTAGATTTTTTGCATTGTTGAATCTGACAAGTTATTTACATTGGTACGCACTAAAAACATCAGGTGTCATAATTAAAATAGTAAATAAAACACACAATTTTATGACAAAGCATTAATTTTACATTTTTTCTAATTTTCTCCAAAAAAGAAACTCGTGAGCCTTTTGTTCTGTTCCCCCAGAATTTGTGAGACAAACAGATGCAAACGTCCAAAGTTTACCAAAGCACATTGTGGCAAACTGCTGAATTTGGAACTCTTTTTTTGCAGAGGAAACTAAATTCAGTATTTCCGGCTCTGGCGGTAAAAAAATACGTGTGCCGGAAAATCAACGCAGAATTCCAGTGATCAAGTGCGAAAGCAAATATGAAACACGTAACAGTTCATGTAACACTTTGGTGGTGCCTGGCCGCTTGAGAAGTCGGGATACTGTTGTGATCCTCATAAATGGAAATACAACATCAAAGTCCACAAACCATGTATTTAAAAAACAAGGGGAGACATATACACAACACCGAACAAAGAACGGCGTCTTTGGCGTCGAACGGCGGGTTTCTCGGCGTCTCTTCAGAGCCCTCGGCAACAGCAAGAGCGCAAGGGTACACCAACTCAGACAGACATTGCAGGTTCACTATCCTGGAAGTACATGCTTACAGGTCGGTGTCTTTTTCAGTTCTTTTTCAAACTAACCCCCAAACCACCAATTGCTTGTTAATAATAGCCTTAAAAATATAAGAAAGTTACCTACATTTAATGACGTAGTTTTTTTTCCAAACAGCAGTTTTTCAAAACGTCTGTCTGTCAGTTCGTCTGTCAGTTCGTCTGTCTGACCGTCTGTCAGTCTGACCGTCTGACCGTCTGACCGTCTGACCGTCTGACCGTCTGACCGTCTGTCAGTCTGTCAGTCTGTCAGTCTGTCAGCCTGTCAGTCTGTCAGTCTGTCAGTCTGTCAGTCTGTCAGTCTGTCAGTCTGTCAGTCTGTCAGTCTGTCAGCCAGTCAGTCTGTCAGCCAGTCAGTCTATCTGTCCGTTTGTCCGTCCATCTCTCCATCTGTTTGTCTCTCGGTTCATCTGTTTGTCATCTCTTCCTTCGCAGGGGACGTAAGAGCCGACTGTCCCATGTTAGTAGATTTACTCCCAAGTAAAAGATCCTCTAGCCTAAATGACGCCTCTGAGCTAAATTCAAATCGCCTGTTTCTCGCCCACGAATTACCTCCTTTCTCTGCTAGTAGGTGATAGGAGCGTAGCGAAATTAGCGTGGTCAGACTGAAGAGCAGGCCTCATGGCCTGAGTCTCGACACGTAAAATGAGGCATTAATTCAATTCAATTCATTTCCGTATGTCCGTCTGTCTGTGAAGACCACTAGCGCCTAAACCACAAATTGGAGTTTTGCCAAAATAGGCTAATCTACCTCGACTCGAAACTTTGGGATTCAAAACATTCTTTAAAATTTGGAAATACTTTACACGAAGCGGTATTCTTTCTTTTTACATGAAGCGAAGCTTCTGCGGTATTCTTTTGTTTAATCATTAACAACAGAAATGTAATTTTTTAACTTGTTTCTCACGTTGTTAATATTTATATTAGCGGTGATTAGTTGAGATTATTGCATTTATTCAGTTCACATTATTACATTTATGAGTTTATATGCTTGGATTGATGTCTTAAAAAGTTGCTCGAAAAATGAAAAACTTTTTCTGTGAAAATGAGCTCAAAATTCATTTAAACAAACGCTCAAACCTCATTTTCTCAAAAAGAGCTCCACATTTTTTCTTCTAACTTTTATTACGAATTTTGCTAATTGCACTGTTTAAGATGACGTAAAAGTGATATTTCAGTGTCTTTTGTTTTGCATAAATTACACAAAAGAATTTTTCAAATACCTTTCACCCCGTTAATGTGATCAGTTGCAGCGATTTGTATACATTACTGCATTTGTGAGTGGAATTCCATCACATGACTTTCAACAAAGTTTTTCGAAAACTCGGAAAGATTTCTGTGAAAAAGAGCTTGAAGTTTCGCAATTGAAGTAAGATTTAAAAGATATCTTAAAAACGGTTCGAAAGTTTCCCTCGAAAATTGCCGTGTGTGACGAGGTTTTTCTCTTCTATACCATTCTTAAAGTAAAATTTCGATTCTATTGAATCATTGACAACATTTCAAATACGTGTACCTTGGGCAGCGATAATTGACAGCTGGCAACAGTACAAGTACATGGCAAGACCGAAAAGCTGGCACTGACTAAAGAAATAAGAAAACTAACAAGTACGTGAAAGTCTGCGCAATCAATGGCACCACTGGTTTGAAACTATTGAACGGATATGAAATGAAAGAGAGAACCAAATGTATCTACATTAGTAGGTAGTGATATTTTTCCTCCGAACAACCCACTTAGCGGCGATAGCGCCGCGAAATTAGGTCTTACAGTACATGAGTACATTTATTTCTGTATTTAGGTTCGGAACGTTTGATCTGAAACTATACAATTTCTCACGTACGAAGAGAGATGCTCAATTTTCCCATTTAATGTTGCATTGGTAAATGGGAATTACGTCTATGGAACATGTGAACAGATCGAAAATCTTTATGTTACATTTCACTCGTGCGTATATCTGAAGTACCACAGGATAGTTCGAGATGTCGCCATTACATACGGTTTTGTCAAACTATGACTTATTTTCAATCAGCACTGAAATTGTGACTGACCATTATCTGCCGTAGGTATTGGGATTTGGGCAGTAAGAGCATTAAGAACTGTTGGTCATGACTTTGCAACTGTCAAATTCAATCCGATTGACAAAGTAAAAGCTCTTTCCAAAGTGATGTATAACCCAAATACACACGGTGATTCGATCAATTCAGCAGCTCATGTCCCAAAAATTACCTTCGCTACGCAGTTGTTTGACTAGCTTGAAGAATTTAGACCTACGACCTAGATTCTTGACATTATTCGACAATGGTTTAATGAAAAGTGTCAAAGAATTCAAATCAAGAGCAAAGAAGTAATTCAGTGTCAATGTAGTAGCACGTCATTCCATACAGCTTGTCAAATTCACCATCGACACGTCGGCTAGCTTACAGATAAAGTACTCTTGCACTCCCTTCTCCGTCGCGAGTTTCTTACGCAGCGGTCTCCTTCCTGTTTCCGTGTCGAATTAGCCATCGATACCCGGCGCATCGCTCCTTTTCGAGGCTATCCATCTATATTCGCCGCATACGGAATTCTGACAGGGATATGACTCCCCACAAGCGGGACATCTCACTCACTCACTCACTCACCCTCTCTCTCTCTCTCTCTCTCTCTCTCTCTCTCTCCGCCGTGTGTCTACGCCTCCCCTTCTCCACCTCCCCCTCTCCCCGAACGATGGTTTATATACAAGGCCTTGGTTAAAGTATATCATAAGTACAAGTATTGTTAAGCGTTGCTAGAGTTAATGACAGAGTGAAACAATTATTCTTTGTAATATATCTGTTTATTCGTTTCCCTACGACCGTCGGTGAACTCCTGAACTCTGAAAGTAGACTGACCTTAGTAGAGGGGCCTACGCAGGATGTTGCGTCTGAGGAGAATCGCCCTTTGCCCTTTGCCCATCGCTCTACGCTCTGCAGATACTTACTTAGCAGGTGATCCAGGTCGGTCAGTTGCTCCAGATCCTCTTCCACCGTCTCCTGCGAACAGACGGACCAGTACTCTAATTTAGAATAGATCAGTTATGCTGCAAAATAAAAAAAATCTATTTTATAAAAAATATAATATGTACAAGAATATTATCTGAAACATCAAATGTCAACTTCACCGCGCCGTCTTTGGGAGAAATTCTGCATTATAGTAAACTTTCTTTACCCGTTTACGTTATCGCTACTTCTTATGAAGTATGGAGAAAGATATGTATTGCTAGGGGGGGGACCGGCGAATTTGGGGCAGATAAAACACTTATTGTCGGGCCCTGGTAACGCAAAATTGAATAAATCCAATTGCCAAATATAGAAAAAATCCTTTAATGCGTGGTGTAGCCAGATTTTGTGGGTCTTTGATACCCCAAAATCAAATGACGGCAAAACGTCTATCTGTTCGTCCGTGAACAATGCTAGCGGCTAAACCGTTCAGCCTATTTTATTCAATATTGATATTCTCCAATCGTTCTAGCTGAAGTCCCGACAACTTGAATTTGAAACCGATATTTTAATTTCGGGAGGTACATTACATAAAGCCTCTGAAACATTTTTATTGGATAATGTGAAGGACTTGTAAGAGGATGGTAAAGGTCACATTTTCGTTGAAATACCTGTTTTTTAATGTACAAAAGTTCATCCTTTTTTCGGTGTACCACGAGGGCACCTTTTCAACTTTTGAGAAGGTGAGAAAGAAAAAGAAGCCTAAGTAATATCTCAACAGTGGCTCTCTCGTTGAATGTAAACGGTTTTCGTGGCCATTGAGAAGAATTAAGATTGATAATTTTTCACCATAGACCATCTATATTCTGCCTTCAGGAAACTGGCTCTCTGTAGTCCATCCCTCTGACATCTTTGAGTGGACTGTCCTTGGCGACCTGCATGGCAGTGACCACATCCCCATTCTGGTCAATTTCGATATTCCCGACCCAAACGTTGCTCGCCCTCCTTGCTGGATAATCCACCGAGCTGAGAGGGAAAAAAATAGAGAAAGAAATACGGATATAGAAAACCTGCCCAAACATTATCGGAGCTATAGTTACCAATTTTACTGATGCCGTACTTCACGCGACTTCAATTACCATCCCGAAAACGTCAGGTCGCTCAGGACATCCTCCCGTGCCATGGTGGAACGCCGACTGCTCCACCGCAGTCGTGATTGGGAACGTGCATTGGCGAAGCTTACTAGTTTTCCAATCATCTGATCAATTATAAAACCATTTCTAATTGTAAAAGGTCACGAGCCAGAGTTAGATTGACCTTACCGTAAAGTTAGGCCGCCTCCTGGAGAGCTTATATTTCATCACTCTCTTACTGTACGCCCCCTAAAGTAGAGTGGCAAAAGGTTCGACAGATTGATGGAAGACTTAATTCGCCATCTGTTTCAGGGCTTCTGGTAAATGGAAATCTCATCTCACCGGAAGATATAGTTGAATAATTGACCTCTCACTACGAGTATATCTCCAGCTCCGCTCACTACCCTCCTAGCTCGCGGAAGACCAAAGGAAGAATGGAGAACTGCAGACTAGATTTCTCGAGTCACATGGAGGAAGATTACAATTATACTTTGTCCATGGATGAATTTTTCTGTGCCATCGCTGGTGCAAAAGATTGTGCTCCAGGACCAGATCAGATACATAATCAAATGCTTAAACCCTTTCGGAAAAATACCTGTTCTTTTCTCCTCTACATTTTCAACCTATTTTGTGATGAATGTACCTTACCAATGATTTGGCGAGAATCCCTTGTTATTCAATCCTAAAGAATGAAAGGACATAACAATCCCTTCAAGTTACCGCCCAATATCGTTCACAAGCTGTGTGAAAGCTTTTAGAGCGAATGGTAAACAAACGCATCAGTAGTTCGAGAGCCTGTGAAAGTATCGTTCTCGTTTATGACTTTATCATATTCAAGGTAGCCATATAAATTCATCTTTGTAAGGTATTGGGAGGGAGTCACAGTTTGTCCTCAACAAACTGCAAGTATGGAGTAATAAAACTGTATTCAAGTTCTCCATATCAAAATACAATTGCTTGTACTTCTGTAGAATATATCATCTCCATTATCATCCTGATGTTTTTGGGGGGCGTCATCAACTTCCCTTCATCGAATCTTCTACTTTCCTTGGACTGACATTCAACAAGCGTTTAACACGGCAAAAGAACATTCAAAACTTGGTAATTCATGGGGCGCAGACCGAGTATGTCTTTTGCACCCACATAGGACTATCATCTGTCCTTTCTTAGATTATGGGTGTATTGTTTATGGGTCAGCGTCTTCATCGACCCTCCGGTCATTGAATAACATACACAATGGCAAAATCGGATCAGCACAAAAGCCTACGACACGATCCGCACTGAATGCTTCTTGGCCGAGGCTGGCCGTAACCGTGCCTCTTGGCCGTAACCGTGCGAGAACTGTTGCAAGTTAAAGTCCACCTTCTTCCCAATCCTTCCATTTGGAATGCGGGGCGTAAAATGTGGATACGATAGTTATCGGAGCTCTGGAATTTGTTCCGCAAATTTGAGAAGAATGTGGTTAAACTCCCTGGTCATTCAAAGACTCCCTGGTCATGCAAAAGCCATGGCTTTATTGGGAAAATTCCAGATATTGCGGAAAGCGTTATAGAGGCACTGAAAAGTACCTTGATCTGCTCTTTAAAAGCTGTTGCAACCCGGAGTAGATTTTATATTGAAGCACCAATAACATCTTAAATCGTGAATAAGAGAAATAATAATAATAATAATAATAATAATAATAATAATCATGTTTGAAAATAAGCCGACAAGTTCTATATTTTCTCTGTTTTATTCCTGGCTACAAATGTTAAGCCAGGCTAAGAACACCCGTTTCTTTACGTTTGTCATAACAACTACCTGTTGTGACACTATTTTTGATAAAGCATGGCGACAAATTACACAAATTGCGGCATTTATTCTTGCACTGCCAACCTATTTTCACGATGAGTTATTTCGCTGTTTTGTAGGAAGTAATGATCACAATGTAGTGAAAATGTTATGAAAATGATATTACATTTTCATTTCAAATGGATGCGTTATTTTCGAGAACGATGAGTTTTTGTAACTCATTTCGGAACTTATTTCGGTGACAATTTCTCATTATTTTTTTAGGAAGAAGATTGAAATCATAGAATTTACCTGCAAAATTGCATTAACTGAAAAAACTCAATTAAAAGAAAAATATATTCAGATAAATCTTTTCTACCTCAATTAAGTTACAATATATGTAAAATATTTGGATTTTTACAGGAAAAGAGAGAAAAATTGATGACAAAGAAACCACGGATATGACATTAAAATTGTTGTCAACAAAAGAAATAATGAGAAGTAAATAATGCAACTGCGATAATGGCTAAATAATCAGACACTATTTTCTAGAAATTCGAACATGTATGAAGTAATTTATGTGTTCAAGATATAAAAGAATAGAGTTAACTAACGTAATTAAACATGAAAAATATAGTTAGGGACGCTAGAGACAAAGTCACTGTACATAGAACATCTTAAGAACGCTGTTTCTAACGGACTAGCACTAGCGTAGCCTAATCTTTTCTGTCATCTGAAAGAAAGAAGGAAAGAAAGAAAGAAAGAAAGAAAGAAAGAAGGAAAGAAGGAAGAAAGAAAGAAGGAAAGAAGGAAAGAAAGAAAGAAAGAAGGAAAGAAAGAAAGAAAGAAAGAAGGAAAGAAGAAAGAAAGAAGAAAGAAGGACAAGAAAGAGAAGAAAGAAAGAAAGAAAGGAAAGGAAGGAAAGAAAAGAAAGAAAGAAGGAAGAGAAGAGAAGAAAGAAAGAAGAAAGAGAAAGAAAAAGGAAGAAAAAGAAGAAGGAGAGAAGAAAAAAGAAGAAGGAAGAAAAGAAAGGAAGGAAAGAAAGAAAGAAAGAAAGAGAAAAAAGAAAGAAAGACTTGGAACAATGCATTTGTTCGTGCATTTAATATATGCCGGACAACCCTCAACCATATTATATCACGTATATTTTCATGTAGTTAAATGATACATGCACTGGGATGCCTATTAGGTACGCACGTTCCCACTACAATGGTGACCTTGAAACAGCAGGGCTATCAGTGAGTCAGGCTAGCACATCGCCTGCGCGCATTCTGCACTTACGAGCCAACCGTCTGCATGCGAGGGGGGTGAAAGTACGAGTGGGGGGGGGGATACAGCTTTGGGAGGAGGGGATAAACCGAAACGGGGTCGACGCGGCGCGTAAATTGAATGCCTGAGCGTCTAATGCAATGATCCATGCTGTGAAATTATTTGCCCAGTTATTGAAATGGACAGTCCACCATATTTATAGTTACAAGAACCGTATTTCACAGTTTATGTTCTTCTGTGCACTGGTATGTACCGACATTTTTTATTTTATGCTCATTGTAACTCATAAACAACATTTTAAAGCAGTGACCTCTTTTAAAATATATTATGTAATTTTAACTAACAAAAATTTACAATTTAATAATTAATTTTTTTACCCAGAATGTTGTAATGATAGCATAACGGAGGAAATTGAGGACACTCTCTCACATCGAGATTGATATAAAAATGAAATACAATTATACGAAGGGTAATGTTTGACAGGACATATGTTGTGACCATTTCCTCTCATTATGAAGCTGAATAGGAGGTACAAATCTCTTTTACGATATTTTATGGGCAAACATGAAATTATTTTGTGTCTTGTTAAATCGAATGCAAAGGGCTTAATCTTTTTATACAATGTTCTAAACAATTATGAACAAATAGCGATAGTTGATTTAAAATAAGAAATATATAATGTACTTTTGTCAGAAATTAGAAAATTAGGGCAGAAAGTAATCATGATTTTTTTAAGAATAACTTCTTTTATCTTCCATAGAACGGTCTTATTCAATTAAACAGTAATGAAATAAATTATTTATTACTGCCATAATAAAAAAAGTGATTCAATATTACAATTTTGTATTTAGCTAAATTTGCGATTACATCGTAGCAAAGCGAATTACATTTTCTATCCTTCAGTTATAATTATTAAGGTATCCAAATCAAATATACATATCTTATTCGTTTTAGGTTCTGTACATTGTCATAAACCGACAACAAATATTTCGAAAATAAATAGTAATCATACTTTGACTTCATTCTCCTAATTTCTCTTATAATTTACGCGCTGCAGTTCGAATTGCGTATTCTAATTGGCGGTCTCCTCTCCTAGAATGAGTCTTGTCCCCACCCTTCCACGCGACCCGGGTGTTGCTCGCGCGCGGCTCCCGAGGTCAGTCAAAGTGCAGAAAGCTGTGCAGTCTGGTCTAGTTTATTTCTATTCCATCGAGTTTGTTTGCTGCGCGGGGGGGGGTGGAGACACCGGCCATTGTCGCGGGGAGGGGCGTTGCCCTGGCTACGCAGGCGAGCGGAGGAGCCCCGGTCGCGCGCGCGTGCAGCCCCGAGGTGCGGCTCAACGGTGCTCCGTTCTGCGCTCTTCTCGGCTACGTGGTGCGTACACACTCGCTCCCGACGTCCCATTCATGTAAATGCCTAGCCAAAAAATTGATCGAGAGAGACAAAAATTAGTTGGATGAAGAGTGATCAAATAAGTCGGATATCCAGTCGGTCGAAAATCGATCCGCATTGAGACACTCGTCCATCACTGCAACTATTCATTAAAATTTCCCGCCCTTTTGCCTTTTCTCATTGTTCCAAATATTAATGTTTTATTACTCCTAGTGTATTTTTCCGCCTCGTCAGCCTTTCATCTAGGAAATGAAGGTCTGCAGAATAAAGTTGTGCCTGTGGTACATGCAAAATGGCGCACGTGCAAACGCATTGACACACTGCCTATGTTAGAGATGTTTCTGTGAGACCTAAAGCGTGAAAGTGACAGACCAGTTTTTGATTGAATGTGGGTTATTTGTAATGATAGAGATGGCCTAACTTAGACAAATCTATAATTTATTTATTTATTTTTGTAGATTAAGTCATTTAATAATTTGCATTACATGGCGAGAATGTTCCAGCAATATCTTGCGAGACGTGGCTGAGAGAAATCACCCTTATCAACTACTTCTGCGAAATTATTCAATCTCATAAGGTATTGATTATAGTGGCACTTTCTGTTTAATACTTCCTCACCCTCGAGTATTTGCTTCATTCAGGGACTTCAATGCAGCGTCTCGTTAGCTCTTCTGTGTGCTTTGGATTATGTAGAATGGCAACACACTATGGAAATGTGAGCAACCGTAATACAGATACTTAATGACACAAGACTACTGGCGTCAATAAACGATTTCAAATGAATTGCCATTTGATTTGGAACTACAGACCAGAAGGTTTGCAGGATGCCTCCAAACGCCTACTTTGCAGCACATCGCGATACAACACAGAAACCTCGCCGACCCAGCGAGAACAAAAGACGGGAAAGTTTCATATATATTGTTGTTCAAAGAAGAAAAAATATTTTTTTAGAAATAATAATTAAGTTTCTGTACATTTAAATTATCACGGAATGAAACTGACAACGAAAGGTAACGGTTGGATGGCACTGAGAATAGTGTCTTGGGTGGCCATTTTTAATCCGTGGCTCGCTTCATACAACACATGAAAAGGGTTGTTCGATTGGTAATTATGTGTTTCTGGAAAACTAAATGGAAATAATAAAAGCGGTGAGGTATTGTGCAAACCTTTTAAAACCACCAACAATCTCTAAAGAAAACAATTTCTGATCTTACTGCAGGTATTGGATCATTTGCTTACTCCTGTAATTGGAAAAACAATTGAAATTATGTTCTTGAGCGAATAATATTTAGTATTTGTATCATCTCAAAAGATATACAAACGATTCGAACAGGTCGCATAGCTTTTGTCACACGCCGCAGACCTTTTGGCACCAAGCGCTAGGTCGAATTCACTCGCTGTCTAAAGAAGAATTCTATCGGCCGGTTGGACTGATGGCTAATTTGACGTGGTTTCTCTAATCGATACCCGGCGAATGCCGGAGAGGTACCCTCTCAAAAGGGCCACGTACCGCGCGCGATATTTCCTTCCCCTCCCTAATCCTAAGCTCACCCCTCACTGACACACACTTACACCTTCATGCAGTACACTTACCACACATGCCCGGAGAATGGTCTTAGGGAGGTTAGTTCGTGCTGGCTGGGGTGGTGCTCGGCAGGTAGGAGGTAACTGGTTGGGGAAACCCCCGCTAGCCGACAAGTAGGACGGGGCCGTTCTCACCATTCATCGGGAGGTCTTCACCTCCCGAGGGAAACGCACTACACTTACGCGAATAATGGCTTTAGCAATTGACACGACCGTATTCACTAATCAATCAATTGTAATAATTATGGCTCGGATAGTTATGCATTAAAAATGTAAAAATATGTATGTAATTATGATATTTAAAACAGGTAGTTATGCACTAACAACGCAGAAAATGTGTACTATACGAAACCTCATAAAATTATGAAAATATCATTATTTGTTATTTTCATCCCTTATATTTATCACTGAAAATCTAAGTAGCATATAGTCTACCAAAACAAATGCAAATGTTGACAAACCTCATCTGAATTTTCGTGTGGAACTGTTGCTGAAAGTCACTTCATTTTTTCCGTTACAGAATAAAACAGTTATCATTTCAAGGTTTGAATACAGAAACGATTCTTTGTTGCTTTTCAAAATTTATTTGTGCTGAGAAAACAATATTCACGCCAACACAGATGTTATTGGCGCATATTTAAAATTTTCTATTTCTTCCAGTGACAATCTTCCTTCAATGTCTTCCATGTCAGTCTGTTAGAAGAGGCTTTACATCTTCCGAAAATATCCAGACCGAAATTTCAATATCTTACAAAAATTATAATCAGTTCCTAATGAAAAGTAGCTACTATTATTAGATTTATTTTTATTATTTTATCATTATTATTAATATTATTAGTAAAAAGTAGTAACTACATCAATGAAGTAATTAATAATTACATTTTTTAGACATTTTGCTTTGAAAATAGCAAAATACAAGTTTACCAATATGCTCTAAATATTACGCAGTTATAAAGACTCCTAAAATATGTAAAGACTTGCACTATAAAAGTTCAATTTTATAGTGAATGAACGTTCTTCGATGGACATATAACAATATGCATATATTTAAATGTAATAGAAAACATATGTTATTACAAAAGTATGGTAGCCCTACTACTAATTGTTGCAAGCTGCCGGGGAGCGAAGGTAGCGTCCGAGCGCTGTGCTGCGGCGTTGCAGGAGGCGGCGGCGGCGGGGGCGAGCGCGAGCGCCGTTGCGGCTGGGCGAGGAGGGGAGGGGGAGGAGGAGGAGGAGCAGGAGGAGGAGGGGGAGGGGGAGGGGCGCGGAGGGCGAGCGGCAGCGCCTGCGGCTGCAGCGCGAGTCTCCAGCGTTCAAGATCGAGGAGTGCCTGGCGCTGGTGCGCTCGCTCATGCGCGACGCGGGCTCCCGCTCCAAGGTGCGCCTTTCCCTTCCTTTCATCTATTTGCCCTTTTCTCAGACAAAAGTAAAACGTACGTGATGCATGGGGAAGAAGAATAAGCGTGTGCACATGTTCTTGAGCTCCAAAACCCGTCCCCGCACTTTTACTATGCAGATGGGAGTGTTGAATAAATATACCAACAAATCGTGGTTAGCAACATTTGAAAAATAGACATTTTCACTCCAGAATTATAGAAAACTTTATTTAAATCCGGTCTATTCCTACTATAAATAGCGAAAGGATAGATGAACGAAACGTGCGCATAGTGAAATTACATTTATGTTCAAAAGCAAAACAAGAATGTTCTTAATGTATACTACGATTCATGCTATTTTGGGTGGCCCGGATTTCGGATTTCTGTTCGTTGGGCCGAAACATTTTGTCGGGACCCGACAGACTTTCCCTAAAAGCCCCCTATTTTTCTTCATTCCATTTTTGTTTGCTATTAGCCGCTGCGACAGAATCACGAATTACAATTTTCTTCATAACATTACGCTAAAAAACAAAATAGGGTCCTTTCGCGTGTCGCCCTGAACCCCACACATCTCGCAGGTCCGCAGTCTTGATGTCTATATTCTAAACACTTTACACCCAACTCTGAAGTTTTGTTGTGAACGTTGTTTATATGCCTATATCAAAAACGTGAGTTGTTGTAAGAAAGTTTCTCTATTAAAAGTGAATATTCACAACTTTGCCCATTACACTGTATAATTGTTTTCCTTTCCATTAGCTTGCGAGTTATCTGCTAGCGACAATCGAAAAAAAAAACGCTTTAATTCGTCATGTTGGACAAACTTAGCTTTCCAGCCCTTAGTTTTGAAATAGTATGTGATAGTAAATGAAATAGTATTGGATGTTTTAGTGTATTATATATACTTCAACATGAGTTATTATTAACTATTTTATCTTCAAATGAACTAAAGTTCTAGAATTCGACATATTTGCTTGTAATGATCAATGCATCTGCATAGAAGAGAAAATAAATAATAGCGAAAAAAAGAAGTAATATCTACATTATCTGAATTGTGGTTGCCTCCGGAGTAGGCGCTACGATCTTTATCTTATGAGAGGGCTCCAAACAACTGTCAACGCAAACAAGGAGGCAGATTGTGGAAACGCGACAGCTTCGGAATTTATGAGAAGTTGAGATGTTGGTTTATTACATCCGACGCATGTAGAGTTGAGGCGGTAGCGTAAATTGCCACATAAATTTTCCTGTTTTCTGTAAAATAATTCTCTAGCGTTGTTAGCGTGACATCCCAGAGACACTGTTGTATCAAGTTCACCCTGCTCTGAAGCTCCATTTTTTATTAAACTTTTTCATACTACATCGGACTTGGTCTCTGTACTTGGAACCTAGCACACTATCACACTCCTCCAGACAACTTAGCTTCCTAGCGAACTCAAAATATTTGCATCCTTTATTAAAACATTTGTAATTGCCTGTAAGCAATGCTGGAGGCACAACTCACCTGCAGCGAAACGCATTACACGCACACGTTTGGTTTTCACAAAAACAGTTTTGAAGTGGGACAGTGCATCTTACATTATTGTACATTCAAACACTAAAAATATTGTTAACCCCCAAGCCCCCAAGAACACGCCCCTCTCCACCACCGTTGTATTAAAACTACGAAGTGAAAAAAGAAATTTTGTTTAAAAAAAACACGCACATGCTCATGCAGAGGACGGCCGGGAAGGCGCAAGCAAGGGCCGGGGCGGAGGCGGAGGCGGAGGGGAGTGAGGACCCCGCAGGACAGGGACACGCCCCTCGCAGCCGCAGCGCCTGTTCCTCTGGCCGACCACAGGTGGGCGTACTCCCTTCTTCAAGGCAAATTATTGTCTCATCGTATGGTATTATACACGGGGGTGACAAAAGTCCTGGGACACTTCCTTATATTGTGTCAGAGTTCATTTTCCCGGCGAGATGCAACAACTCGACGTGAACTGGGTCTCAATACGTTGATGAAATTCCTCTGCAGAAATATTGAGTAGTGCTGCCACTACAGCCGTCCATAATTGCGAAAGTGCTGCCGGTACACGATTTTGTGAACGAAATGAACTCTCGATAATGTCTCATAAATGTTCATTGGAATTCATGACGGGAGATCTGGGTGGCCAAATCATTCGCTCGAATTGTGTAGAATGTTGTCCAGACCAATCGCGCACAATTTTTGCCCGGTGACATGGCGCATTGTCATTCATAAAATGTTTATCGTTGTTTCGGATTATGAAGTCCATGAATAGCTTCAAATGGTCTCCAACCGCTGAACAGAACCGTTTCCAGTCATTGGTCGGTTTAGTTGGACAACCGGACACAGCCTATTCCATGTAAATGCAGCACACTTCATTATAGAACCACTACCTGCTTGCATAGTGCTATATTGACAACTTGGGTCCATGGCTTCGTGGGAGCTGCGCTGCACTCGAACCCTACTATCAGCTCTTACCAACTATAATTGGAATTCATGTGTCGTGCTGTTAACAGAGGCATTTGATTCGATCTTCTGCTGGCATAGTTCATTAAAGCCAAATTTAGCCGCACTGTTCTAAAGGATACGCCCGTCGTACGTCCCCACATTGATTTCTGAGTTTATTCACGCAGGGTTGTTGGTCTATTAATACTGACAACTCTACGCAAATGCCGTTGCTCTCGGTCATTAATTGAAGTCCAATGGCCTCTGCGTTGACCGTAGTGAGAGTGTATGTTTGAAATTAGTTATTTTTAGTCCACACTTGACATTGTATATTGGAATATCGAGTTGCCTAACGATTTACGAAATCGAATGCCACATGAGTCTAGCGCTATTTAACATTCCGCGTTCGAAGTCTGTTATTTCCCGTATTGCCACCATGATCACGCCAAAAACCATTTGACATAGATCATTTGAGTACAAATGAAAGCTTGCCTTTACTTCGGCTGTCCCATGTTAGTAGATTTACTTGCATGAGATTGCAAAACATCATCAAGACTAAATGAATGCTGATCCTCTGAGCTAAATTCAAATCGCTTGTTTCGTCGCCCGAGTGATACCTCGTGTCTAGCTAGAGGGTGAAAGGAGTGTAGCGAATTCTGCGTGGTCAGACGAAAGAGCAGGGCCGAGTCTCGCCGGGTAAAATAAGACATCCATTCAATTCAATTCAATCTGTACAATTGCATATTGCTATCCCATAACTTTCGTCACTTTAGTGTATGTGTAACCCATCTTTCGGTTGGCTGTTAATTTCTACATTATTTTGTATTATAAAATAATATTCACTAAGTGACACCTCCAGCTGGAATTTTCATTTGAAAAATATTAATTTATACTAGGGAAGTAGTCATAGTAAAAAGACATTTTAAAACATAATACGCTCGACTCGCTCAACTTCTCTCATAGAAATATAACAAAAAGGAAACAATACAAATACATTTTTAACCTGCCGTGCGCTAAACACGTTTCCTCAAGTTCCATGTATAAAGGAGCAAATTTTAACTTTACCGTATACATATGTACCTCTATATAGGGAGTAATATATGAACTATAGAGAAAGTTGTGTAATGCTACACAATCTGTACACATTTTGGGGTCCCCTGCCACCAAAAAAATGTTTTTTAAACACCTGTGATTAACACTAGCACCTAAATTATTTGTAGGATTATTTCCCAAATGATTATTCCCCGATCGATATGACCCTACTAGAACCAAAGCGAATTTGAAAACATTGCTTACATTTTGGGGGCACTTTACATGAAGCACTTGGGGCATTTTCAAAATTTTCCCAAAAATGCCTCCAAATATTTTCTTTAAATTTTTAAAAAGAATGGAATTTTCACTTTGAAATATGGCGTAGGTCCGATTTCCACTGTTAACTCTGAATGTTTGAAAATTACAAAAATTACAGTTTTCGGTGTGCGAATGAATTGTTTTCGCGTTGGATGGAATACAGGCGATGTTAAAAAATATTACAACAGATTTTTTGAAAAACAGCTTCAGAGTTTTTCTTCAAATGTTTTGTAGGGATAATGCTACATTGTCGATATAAGATATCAACTCCCTTTTTCTGTACCCTTGTTTTTTAAAAAATCACGAACATATTTTTTTGATGTCTCGCTCACATTACCGACAATTTGTTGTTTGTGAATATAAATGCTTTAAATTATGTCTTATAAAGTTTACTGAAAATTAAAAACCTTTCAGTGAAGAGTGATTTCAAAATTGCGCATTTTCAAACATGTTTGAACGATATTTTCACTTAATGGTACAGTTGGCTAAAAAGAAAAAAAGTAATAGAGTTGTGAATTCTGACAGAAAGAGGAATTTAACGTAGATGATTGGATAATGTAATTTTGGAACAATTTAACAATTTTAATGAATTTCAAAGTCTAAATTGAAGGAAATGGCATTTTACGTTTCGTATTATTGTACCGTGTAGGATTGTGTGTTATTTCAGGATTTATTGTATTTAGATTGTTTTGTGTTTTTTGAATGTACGTGTTGTGTTTTAAAAAAACTTGAATTTGTTCAATTTCCAATTATTCGAGTACGTCTGTCTCACCTAACTCTGAAATCCCAATAGTGAAGAAAGTAATGAGTAAAGGTAATAAAGTAACCAATTGGGGCAGATTCATTGCAAGTTGCCTGTCTAACCATTTTGTTTACAATGACCTGCCGTCAAACAGGGGAGAGTTTGGTGATTGACACATTCCACTGGCCAGCCGGGGCGTTTAGGTTTTTCCAAAACGTAAAAGGGGTGGCGGTTGCGGAAAAGTGGTAATATTGTGTTTTTACGGTGAGAAATTTCATAGCATAGTTTCATGCATATTTTTTAATTATTAGTTTATAAAGTTAGTTATATCCAATGTATTACCAGCAAAACGGAGTTATCGATTCTGTAATTCCAAGAGAAATTACACCTTTATTATACATTTTTATTATACTTTTTTATTATATTTCCATATTAATAAAATGTTTAATGGAAATGTGGAAAACTTTAATTTTCTTTAATCACGTTTAATCGGATTCTGTGGAGAATGCCATGCTCTTAATGTTTTGTTTTCAACACACTTCGTGGAATTATTTCATTGTTTTCTAGAGTCCAGACTCGAGCCGTGATTGGAACTTCTGCGCGGGAGGATATTAATTACATGCGTAGGACGCCTGTTGTGTATGCAAAGCATTATCTAGGGATGATCCGAAGACGGACGAATGTCTTAACTAGAATATTTCAGTTGACTTGGCTCTTATTCAGAGAATTGGCATTATTGTGTTATGACATTTGTTTTATTAGGGTCCTGCTGCTCAATTGGAACGCTTTTGCTATTACAAGCTTTATTACCGGGAGAGGTGGCTCAGGGCATCATCTGATGACAATACAGTGCCTCTAACCGAGAGATTCTAGGTTCAAGTCCCGACGGTGGAAAGATTTTCGACAGTAATTAAACAGCAAGTTCATTCGTTGTTTGGAGGAGAATTCTAGCGGCCGGCTGCTCTGATCGGTAGTTTTCCACAAATTCTCCGATCGACACGAGGCGAATGCAGGAGTAGTATCCTAACAAACGAGCCACGGACCGCGCGCGAACTTTCCTTCCGCTTCTTTGTCCTATCATCAGGCCCTTACTTCTACACATTACACTTGCACTACAACTACTAACACATACCGGGAGACCGGTCGGAGAGATGCTTCGGAAACGGATAATAGATTAATTCAACGAAGCATTTGAACAATTAATACCCCAGAAATCGGAAGAAGCTCATAAAAAAGAATATGAAAAATGTTCTTCTTGAAGAAATGCAAATAATATTAATAAGGTTAAAAAGAATAAAATGTTCATTTTACTAATCAGACTTGGTAAGTGGTGCCTATTACAGATACATGACATTGTAATGTATAACAATAATATACTTGAATTTATTTAACTGTGCATTTGAAGTAAATCAGCTGTTGCGGGTTTCATCCAATCTGACACACTGTACCGTTAGGTCCCCTTTTCCAGCCTGCTTTGAGGCACATAAACAACCGAAATGCGACATAGTATGAAATGAAACGGCCCGCGGGAACAGCGCTGGCAGGCAACAACGTCTGGATATTAACGAATATAAAATCAGTCTGTATTATTCCTAAAGTATTTGTATGCATTAAATGTCCCGAATTCTTTTACCAGTGCCAACCCGCGCTGAGCTATTTAAGTCTTTAATGTAAAAGTATGCTGCCCTTGCCCCCCCCCCCAACTCCTGGAGAGGTTCGGTGCGTTGCAGAGCGCGAGCGCGGGCAGCTGCTCGGCGGCCACGCTGTCGGAGGTGAGGCGGAGATGGAGGTGGAGATGGAGTCCCGCGGGCAGCTCGCGCGCCTCCGCGTCTCCTCGCCCCACATCGCCGCGCCCGCTGCTACTCCAGCAGCTCAGCGGCAGCAGCAAGTGCAGCAGCAGCAGCGGCAGTCAATGCGGCGGAGCGGAGGGGGCCGTGCGGACGGGGATGTAGGGGGCCGGAGGTGGGGAAACGGACTCGGACGCGTGCGACGCCCCAGGGGTTGGCGGCGACGCTCCGCCTCCGCCTGCCAGCCCCCGCCCCCGCCCCCGCCCCCGCCCCCGCCCCCACCCACGCCGCCGTCCCAGGTGAGTCCTTCTCGCCTCCCTCGCGCTCTGCAAGTTTCATTTGTATTTGCCACACTTCAATTGGCCCTCTGAAAACCACACAACACTAGCATGGCACTACAACGGCGCATACTTTCTCGTATTGGGAATGGCAACGTAATATTATAATATTTGTTGAAGCGATACAAAAAGTTTTGCATATTTTAAGAACTGCAATGGCTTGGAGATTGCCTCATGGATACGTGGAGGACTCATTACCATGGGGTCAGGTTTCAACCGCCTGGAAACAGATCAGCAGTTTTTTCCACGGCTGCCTTCTGGGTAGAGAACCTGTCTTGGTCGGGGTGGTTACGAGCGTAAGAGTTTCCCTGAAAACACTGACAGCGAGAATGCTTAGCCCACCGGCGGGCAGGCGGCAGCGATTGCAGATGATTGGTGGATAATGACTCTGGATTCCCTTTTTGCCCAGCACAGCTTTAAGTGTACATGTTTCGTTGTATCCGACTGTCGTACGTCAGTTTGCGGTTAAATTTAAAAAAAAATTGCAGATTGCCATGTCACTGAAAGAGACAATCGTTCTTTTTTGAGAGTAGATTCGTCTTTGGTGACTGTCCGGTAGAAAAGTTTTTGATAAGTTTCCTTAAAGAGAACGCACAATTTTTATTAGCAGTTTCACATAGGACGGTGTCTATTTCTTGTACATGTCAGATGAATGCTAAATGCACATGAAGCAAACTATTACTAAAGTTGACCTTGCCAAGAAGCCTTCACTGGAAGTTAATAAAATATGTTTCACCTAACAATAATTTATTTGACAATTGTAATACTCGTTTGAGTTTGTAATTATTTCAAAAATCCTCCAACTCATAATAGAAATTAACAATAATCATAGAATAATATACTTATCATTGGTTATTACGAAATCAAATTAAAATATTATTTTATTATTACACAAACGCCTTTTGTATTGTTTTCTGGAATTCTTAAAAATATCTTTGCAAAACGAAAAACGTGACAGTTAACTTAAGGAAAATTAATATTGCGTAACACACTTGAAGGAAGATAGAAACTGTTGGTGACCGTCGGGGAGGGAGGCATCGCTCCAGTCACGAGCTACTCGAAGTAACTCTGCTGTCGGTCTGGAAGATTGATGTTACAATTGATATCGGACAGCAGCGTAATCTCCAGGCTTCAGATAGCGTTGATAGAGAGGTCAAGTGTGAAATTATTGGTTTACACGTCCGACTAAGGACGTGCATACTCACTCTGTTTTCAATTGCATTATCAAAATAGGAATAATGTAATCCTCTGTATATAAATAATATGCTAAAATTTGATGACAGTTTTTGGCAATTTATAATAATACATCAACCCAGAACCATCTAAGTGTACTTAAACAGAGTAGGGAATTGCTCTTCGTTTCCGCAAATAGCAAGTTTTAGATGAGCAAAATAAAAGTTCCCATATTATTAGAATATTTAATACATTATAACCACATACATACTGGAAACGATGCATCCTATGGCCTTAAATAAGATTTCCGTGTTCCTGAAGGAAAAAGTTTAGTGGGGGGCACATGAGTTCTGTGGGGAACCGAGTTTTGGGGGAAAATGTATGGAAATGACGAGGGGCAGGAAGTCTAGATAAGCCAGATATGGCGAGGGGAATATGTCATTCTCGTCACGTTTCCATTGCATTCAGTTATGTAAAATGAATACAAAACAGCGCACAGCTTGAAAACACCGCTAACTATTAGAAGTGTGATTAATCACACTAAAATGCCAAATTAAATACACATTTATACAAAACGTGATCCTATATGTAAACTTCCTTTGAAAAATTTGGAGCTGTTTTTGAGAAAAATATCGTTTGAGTTTTCTGAAAACGTGCAAAGAGCTCCATTTATGGAAAATGCAAACGGTATTGTTGAAACTTTATTATAATAATTTGAATCTTTTGAACTTGCTAATGCAACAACGCTAAAAATACCCCATATTAACGACGTGAGAGATACATAAAAATTACATTTGGGAACGTTTCTAAAATCTAAAGAATACTTCGAAATGGCGTTTATGTCTAATTATTCGGTGGATTTGGCTTTATACAAAGAAAAAAGTTTGGAACAGTTTTGAAAATATTTTCGTTGATTTCTTTGATTTTTTTAAAATAGCAAAAGTTAGAAATAATGCTAGATAGTATGTGCAGTTGTAGCACCAATAGGTCCAATTGTATCCAACTTCATTGTAGAAAATCATTGAGTATGAGTGTCTGATATCATTAGATAATGGACGCTGCCTTCTTTGCAGGTACATTTATGCAATACCTACTCTTGGGTGCATGACGAAATGATGGCCAAGGTTCCCCATGTTGTTAACAAAAAGCAGACTTTTTTCACAATACATTTTCTATGCATTTATCATTATAAAAATAAATATAATAATTGTCAGTTTTGTTGATCTCATTGTTTCATCATGTGGAGAAGGATTCAATGTATACATGTTTAGAATTATATTGTATGTTTGTTTTGTTGTAAGGAAGTCAAGTAATTAACTTCTTGATTAACGTGAGTGTGGATGAACTTAAGAGAAAGATCGCAAGGATTCAGTCGTGCAGCAATTAGCACTGAAAGTAACCGTTTCCTTTTACAATCCATTTGCTACTTAGAAGACAAGATAACAGACTGAACACAGGAAATGATTATTGAACTCCAGAGATCAGAAAACAGAAAGTATGAACTTGAATAGTGAACGCAGATAGCAGTTATCAAATTTAACTGTTATCTACATTTACTGCTGCTGCAACTCGTTCTTTATCCTATCATTCTTTTTTGAACATTTCACAAATTCCTTTCAGTATTCGGTTTAAGTTAACTATCAAACAATCAGTTTATTTACGCACTTTACTTTATAAAACCTCAAATTATGCTACCATTCAATTTATTAAGCATCCAAACAATTACTTATATTAAAGTCAATTGACCCCATGATATATGGTTGCAAGAGCCCGGCAAAGAGTCTTGACTTTCACTAACAGTTATTTTTTTATTAGTGGCTGCTGAGATATACTTAAAAACATGACTGCCCTTTACTTTTCTAATTTATGAGGAATCTCAATTAATAACCACCAATTTCAACTTAAACAATGGTAGATTTCTGAAACATCCAGAACACCTCAGTCTGAGTATCCAAAAGGAACGCCTGGGAGTTATTCGGATTTTAAATTGTAAAACTTCTTCTCATGGTAACCAACATTGTAAAACCTTCTATAGGAGATGTATACGTAGAGTTCTGTGGAGTTCGTAGAGATACGTATACGTAGATATGTACACGTAGAGTTCTGTAGGATATGTATACTTCTGTAGGAGATGCCGTGTAGCGATTGCGCCTACATACAGGATCAAAGCGGGTTTCATGGGACTGTTTCCTTCTAAGGATAATGAAAGGCAATATACAGTTATAAATTAATTGAAGTTTAATCTTGCTAAATACAAGTCAATTAAGTGAGTTAGTAGTAATGTGGAGGACCGACGAAAGTTTGTAGAGTTTATGACTGTTCTTCTTTCTGGAAGTTTAAGCTCACTCTAAAGTTTGTCGTGCTGCCACCATCAGCCTGAATTAGGCGGCTGAGTGTGTGTGGGCGCCGTCAGAGCTGAGATTGGCTCCAGACGATTCGGCTAGCGGCCGCGATATCATAATTGGCACGCACTCGTAGAGACTGGAGCTACCGGGTTATGTAGTTTATTGTAGTTTTAGCTAGATTTTAGCGGATGTCCGTGAGTGGCCTGAATTCAGAGCTAGCGGTCCGTTGGCCGCGCTGGTTGATTGATGGCGAAGTGGTAGGCGAAATAGGCGACTCGTTAGCGGTCTGTCTGCCTGAAGCGAGTATTGGTACACTCGTCCGTTGTTGTTGACAGATGTCAGCAATAGCCGTTTACGTCTTAGTAGAGCACAGTTGTTGGCTGATGCCTAAGTTTGTAAATAAATTGCTTTTTGCATTTGTCCATCAATTAGTTCTGCTAGTAATTGAACAGTAGCAGCAATCAGTAGTCGTTGTAGTTTGAGTATTGACTAGTTTATGTAGTAGTAATTGATTAGAAGTTTAAGTTTTTCTCATAGACGTCTGATAATTGTACTTGTTCGAGGGGTTCTGACAGATGTGCTGGTCTGTTACAGTAGTTTGTTGGTGTGACACTTGTGACAGTCGGTGTTGTCTGACACTTGTATCCGAGATCTGTGACCTGGTGTTCGAGAAGATCTGTCAGTGGTAGTGAAATTGCCGTATTTGCGTTGCGAATGTTCTCAAGTGGAAGGAGGGGAGGATCTCGTGACATTAGCAGTTAGGGTATCGTATGCGTAGTGGCCGCGATAGTTGCTCACTATTTGTTGGCGCCTTCAGGTCCGGGGAGAGGGGCGTCACATTGCATTTTCAATATTTGAATTTGGTTCTCGCGGAACTGCGTCAATATAGTAATTAGGCTTTTGAGTAATATAAGGTAAATATTGTTACTGAGTTAAGTTCGCCTGCAGTAGAGTATGTGACAAAACATATTATACAGCTGCCTGTAGCAACGATGATCGAATCAGGGCGGGGTAAGGTGGGACAGAATGGAGCTGGCAGAGAGGAACGTCGAGCAACACCATCTAGATGGTGTTGCATAGAATGGGGGAGCAGGCCACGGCTACATTAAAGGGGTTTCAGAATATGTAATATTATGAACATGTAGTGCATGCAGGGGTCCAACACGATCATTTTTACCAACCAACATGTGATGAGAAATGTCATAACAAAGATATATTACATTGTTCTTGATTGGTAAGCAATTAACTCATTATGCACTGGTATTAATCAGGTTACATTCCGACGTTGGCAGAAATTTCGTATACCTAATAAACAGTAGAAAATTTTGGTTTTCTTACCAATTAAGGAAAAAAGTCATATATGCAACTTCGTGATATGAAATTTCCCTCTACAAATTCGTTGTCAAATTCTTATTTTTGGTCCCTCTACATGCTTTAAAGTTTGTAATACTTATTTATGACAAATGTTATACCTTATAAATAGAATTTCTTTCCCTGTGGAATATATTATTTTATGAAAACCTCGGCATAGTGCAATACAAGTAAGATTGTTTTAAAGAAATATTGCACACTTGTTCTTCAAAAAGTAGTGGTTGTCTCTTCAAGGTGATAGGCCTGAGTTCTCGGTTCTCGGATTTCGGCCATGGCTGAATCTGACTGAGAAGCACGGGTGCGACGTCCTTTCCAGACACCGCAGCGCCCCGAAAGCCCAGCAACGGTGCGCCAGACCACCACCGCCACCGCCGTCGCCGCCCCCGCCCGTTACCTCCCCTGCCCACGCCCAGGCGTCCACCACTGCGAGCGCCTCCGAGGCGTCTGGGCAGCCCGCGCGCCGCCGCTGCCCCCGACCACGCCCCCGGCCCCGCAGCCGCCGCCGCCGCTCGCCCGGCGCCGGTGAGTGCCCCGCACCACTCTACGACCGCTCTGAGGGCGCGTGTGGCAAAACGCGCTCCGGGGGCAAAAAGGAGAGCAAGTGTTGGATATAGATTTTTTAATAATGTGTCAATACTAAGGCCGTTAGTGAGGTTAATGTTTGATCCTGGGAGGTGTATTGAAATGAATTGAATTAATGCCTTATTTTACGTGGCGAGACTCAGACCATGAGGCCTGCTCTTCCGACTAACCACGCGTATTTCGCTACTCTCCTTTCACCAACTAACAGAGAAAGGAGGTATTTCTTGGGCGAGAAACAGGCGATTTTGAATCTAGCTCAGAGGCATTATTTAGGATTGAGGATCTTTTACATGCAAGTAAATCTAACATGGGACAGCCAGCTTTACTTCCCCTAACCGTTACACCATCGCCGCGTGTAGTGCAGGCGTGCATGTATGTGTTCCTATGCAACGGGGAGATCCGTTGCCAAAAAACATGTGGGGTTGTGGGTTTTCCTTCTCCAGGTATATGTACCACACTTAGTGAAAACTGTATAGTTTATTACAATCACCATGTTTATGTCCTTGGAACTAACACAGTGGCGGCTCCACTGAGCCTGACTAGGGAGGAGAGAGGACAGTAGCGGATTCAGGGGGGCCTTGCGAGCCTTCCCCCAAAAAGCTTCGAGTTTTCGTTTGTTACCTTCCTTTATTTTATAAAATTGATATAAAGATTTACTTGTTATAATTATGGAATTATTTAAACAATAATATTGTAGAGCACCATATATACGTAACAAAAACAGTGTACTGTAAAATAAAAAAAATATTTATTATGTAACAAATACCTATGATCCCCCCCCTCCCCCCCCCCCAAGAAAAGATCAGCTGGATCCGCAATCAATCAGCAAACATGACGTACTTAAGTTTTGAAAATACTTTTACTGTTTTGTAAATACCTTACTTCCTGCATGTTGTTAGCGTGTCATTCAGAATTAGCGTGACAGTAACAATACCTTTTACAAAAAGCTGAATTAGTATGACGTAGAGGCACTTGAAAAAGAAAGTATTCTAACACACCTCTTGTGGCCGTACCGAATGGTCACTGCCGCGCTTATCTACGGCAGAACTGGCGGCTCGGTCACACAGAATTTGGGAACTGTGCTTGCTCTACCCCCTCTCAAGTCTCGCCGTTCTACGAAGACAGCTCCCTACAAACGGCGAGGCAGTTGGCGCGGGCTTCCCGTGACCAAAGCCCTGTTGCCAGATATCAAACTAACATTTGCTCCAGAGTAATAACTATTTGCGAGAGGAAATTAGCTTCAGATCCTGGCTAGATTTCTAGTGAAGGAATCTTCTTACTGCAGCGAGAAAATGGAGATAGATTATTTGAATATCTTCATTTCCCTTTAGATCTCAAGAAAACGTGCACAGATTGCACTTTTCCTCATAGTACGTCACTCAGTGTTTAACATCAGTACTGTTTCCTTGGACATTTTTGTCTACTACGGTTGTGAAGTGCGAAGTAAACAGGCTTATGTGTCTTTCTGGAGCTTCCCTCAGTGCGGAATCGTGCTCCAATGTAAATTACAATTTGTCTATCGGGCGAGGAGAGCTAATTGCACGACAAACGCATGTAAAATTATATTATTGTAAATATAGTTATTAACAATTATGTTAATTACAACGATAATATAATTAATTATATTAAAAAGAATAGTTGTACCTCTCAACATTTCCGTAGACAGGGAATCTGCCCTCCAATACACTCCTGGATTGTCTCTGCATGATCGCATTGATCCGTATGAATTGTATAACATATGTAAGGTAAATGAATTGAAGAACATATGTAGAGTAGTAAGTGTTGCGACCTGGTGCTGATCCGGACATCACTCGTAGAGACGGTTATCGAAACACGTGTAGAGTTACTCGACGAGTTTCCTCGGTATGAACCGAGAGAAAGGACATTTTAGATATAACTCAATGTAAAGAATGAGATCGTATCAAAAATGCAACAAGAGACCTCAAATAAATCCTCAGAATCAATTATTGATTCATATTGCAATGTCACTCATCATACCAGTTCCACCGTTGGGCGAAACGTTGCTTTGATGGTATTAGTGCACTTTGGCAGCAAGCGCCTCGCCCCCCCTCCCGGCCAGGGCTCGCCCGCGTACTCGAACGCGTTGCGTGTGTCGCCTTATAAAAACAAGTGCAAATGAACTTGCGAAAGCGTACTTGTGAAAGCGGTTTCAATGGAGATACACAGTCCCTGTCTATGGTACACCTTCACTGATCCTTCTTTAAAGTATATGTTTTCATCGTAATTTTTCGACACCTTACACACATTCTAAAGAGTGAGTTCATCATTTCTAACCATTGTTTGCTTTCATTACGTCCAGGAAGAGGGCCTGAAGAAAAATGCGGCTGAAATAATGAGAATTATTTGAAATAATTTACAACCTTATTCTTGATTAGAGTTTTACTTTCTTGCATCTCATGCGAAGAGAACGTATTGTAATCATTCACCGGAAAGTGACGAATTTTTGACACAAAATACTCTTATTGCAGGGTCCTGGTAAAGAAAAAGTGGATAATAGTATGATTTGCATTGCTGTATATTTATCGGCTAGCAAAGAAAGTGTATATAAAGATATATTGCAAAGTTCAGAATGTCGAAAGGCTGGCTTTAGAAGCAATAGTGCCAATGATATTTTCCCTCAAGGGCAAGTTGAGATATGGAAGAGTTCAGTATTCTGAAACTTTTAATGGCCCTGGTTCGCGCGACTTCAATGGGAAAATTCAACGCAGGTTCATTTAGTGATAAATGTGAAAAAAATGTCTGAAATTGATGAAACTAATTGCATGGCTCAACAAGTATTGCCATCGAATGAATGCCGCCCAAATTGTGAATCGTTTCTCATTCTAGAACGTCTCGAAATTTCAGATACGTAGACTACGATTTGAGCTTGTGGTTAAGGAATATTTCTTTTAAAATTGGGTACTTAAGTATCTCAAACAAATTGAGTAAGACGGAATAGCGATTTAACAAAATGTTGGTAAAAATTTCAAATGTTGTTACCTCCCTTATGAAGGTATCGTTGTAGGGGACGATATTAATAATGCAAGTAAAACAAAAACACATTAAACTAGTGGTGCTACAGAATGGCACAGACTTCTCCGTATTCATTTTCTATTTCCATTGTTCTTGGCTAGCTATTCTGACTTGCCGCATACTCTTGCCAGCTGCCATCTATCACCGCCCAAACATTTTTTGAAATTTTCTTAATTTTTTCAGCTTTCTAATAGAATAACAGAAATAATTTTAAAAATATTAAAGAACAATAAAACCTCGACCTATATTGCAATTTTCTTTGAAAATCTGGAACCGTTTTTAAGTAAATGGCATTTAAGTACTGCTATTAATTTAAAATTTGAACTTTTTTCCACAGAAAATAATTGAGTTTTTGAAAACGTTCATATGACGTCATTTCAAGCACTGTCACAAATGCAATTACGAATGGTTTTTACGAATGGAAATGTGCGTATCAAAGGCATGAGCAGGGCCGGATTTTCCTATAGGTTAACTAGGCTGCAGCTTAGGGCCTCAAGAAGAAGAGGGTCCTACATTCAAATTGTTAGCAAAAGTAAAATTGCAATATTATAAAACAGTGAACGCTAAAACACTGTAACAACAATAAGGAGAAATTGTACGCATATAAATAATAAACAAAAATGTATCGGTGAAGATTAACGCCTTCGGCTCATTTTGTCTATTCGTTTGTATATTCTAGATTTGCACCAAAGTATAATTCATACGTTCACTGTTTGCTATGACAAATGTGCCTTAAGCTACTAATATCTGTTTTTTATTGCATAAATAAATTGCACATTGATGTACATTGAAATAAACAAACGAACAGAACTATTGTTATCCCGGCATTCGGTTATATCCGTGTTACTTCCTGAAATGTATAAAACATGTGTTATTGTTATTAGTAGGGAAATAATTTTAAGATGAAATTATGTTTGGGGAAAAGGGGAAAATGATTCAGAAAATATGTACAGAAAAGTGCAAAAAAGGGACTGCTGAAACAACTGTATGAACGTTTAAACCAGTTACATGAACTCAGTTCCTACAATAAACTCTATCATTTTGCAGCAGTTTTTTCCTCTTTTTAGAGTCATTAAGATAGTACTTCAACCAATACTGCTGTAGATAGAAAACTGTTAAACAATTGCCAGTATTGGCTGAGCTGCGCCCGCACGAGCACGTGTTGAAAACTCCCAGCTCTTGTACAGGCAAATTCCCCTGACTCCCCTCTACTTGCGCTTCCAAACCCACAAGCGCTACCAGTGCTATTTAAGTACTGACGGCGACACGACGGCAAAGGTAAACATTTTCTTCAGGTCGTAGACAAGTGGATTTCTGCACACCTATTTAAATGTCCTGATTTGCCTGTCTGGGCAGCACTCCAGCGGGAAAGGGTTTGAAAATAACGGGAGAGTTTGATGTTAAGAACCCCCAGATTTGAAAGAACGTTTTTAAAAATCTCAAAGTTTTGACTTAATCAGGTGGATAGAGGTTTCTTCTATTTGTAATAAACCATACGCATGGTTTAGGCTCTTGCAATGTCCACATACAACAGACGGATGGACAGATGGACGTTTTGAAAAAAAAAAACATTTCGGGATCTAGGGCTCACAAAACGTGTGTTTCCATTAAAGTCTCGAAATCAATTTTCAGCAGCATTACATAACATTCCCTTACTACGTATATCACTCTGTCAATACGCACATATACGGGAAAGTAAAAATGACATTATAAATGAAATCTGTGACGAATTAATATTTTCTAACAAGATGACGAATCCCAATACACGAAAGTGAATCTAACCTAATGACTATGGTTTTACCATTTTATCATTTTAAATATCGACAAAATGCCTTAAAATTTACCAATTCCCGGCTATTATATCGTCAATTTGAAGAATGTAAAATGTTTATGTATTAGTAAAGCAAGAAAATATACATGATGCGATTAATTCATATCCCTACCAAAAATTTAAAAAATATTAGGCTGATAAAATTAAAGAAACTACGTGTGAGTGATTAAGTTGTATGATCAAAAATAATATAGGGCAACTTTCAATAATTATTGTGAGCGAATCCTTTCCTTTGATTTCCATCATATTGTTTTTTTGTACTTTCTCACCTATACGTATGTAAGAAGAAAAGCTCTTATCGTTGGGCCCTAGCAACGAAAAAATAGAAAACCCCTCTTCCTATGTATAGTAAATTGCTTCATCTAATCATATGTTGAAGCCAGACTCTATTTTTTGAGGGGCCTTGTTTCCAAAAAATCGATTGACTGCAAAACGTCTGTTCTAACGTAGTAAACGCACGTAGTACATATTCCTAATTCCATCTGAACGACCTAGATCGAGGCTTTTGGAGTTTTAAATGAATATTTCGATTTTTGAGGGTACTTAACATCAATTCTCAACATGTTACGCTTTGGCAAAAAAAGCATTTGTCTCTGCATACGCCCTTCTCTTGACAGTTCCTGAATCCAATGCAGAACACCTAAATCTCTTTACACGAAATAATTTACGCAGTGTGACGAAGCTCCAATTATCAAAATCAATTTAAAATTATCCTGTTTGTCTTATTAATACCATATGGTTCCTGTTATACACATAGATTAAAATGGTTGTCAAATAGTTATTTCCGACAAGAGTATAGTAAGACATGAGTATTGTAATTGGTAGGGATGCGACATCGATGTCGATGTTTTCAAAACATCGATGTTTCGTAGAAACGTCGGATTATCGACATATTAACACAGATATTTTATTAACTTCAATGTTTTGTGATCGATGTTTTTTTCTTTTCCGATGTTTTGTTTCCTATTCAAAAATTCTCATGATCACAATAGTGTAAAGCTTAAATATGAAATAACTGATAGTAATACTGTTATACATGTGTTGGAACCAAAGAAATGCTGGTTGCACTCCCTACGACGACCAAACTCTCTAGCCCGAGATGACCTCTATGTCATTGTATATCATTTTCTTCTCATATTCATTTTGCTCATTGAGATATAGTCAACAAGTATGCCGTGCACGTAGGGTCGGCACCTACTTATCATACCCGTATTCGGCGAATGTTAAGCTCGAACATTGTCTAATTACATTTTATTGCTCACGAATTTAATTAATAGAGTATACTAATCGAGTCTAAAACCATCGTTGTTGAAGAAATCTATGGTTTTTCGTCGATGTATTTTTAACATTGATGTTTTAATTTTGAACATCGATATTTGCTAAAAACATTGGTGTTTTGTTATCGATGTTCCATCACTAATTACTTGGGGGTGGATTTTAATGAAATGCCATTTTTTCTTTTCACTTTCGAACAGTGCTGTTTAGTATAGACATTAATTTTATATGACAAAAGGAAAGAATCCTACTTTATACGTCTTATTTTGTTTTTGCATTTTCTGTGGATTTTGACTAATGTGTTTTTTTTAACGTTTTCCGTCATTTTAAATGTATTTTTAGCTGTTTTAATTCATTTTAATATCATTTTAATGGCTTGTTTCAAATAATATTTACGACATTCAACATGTGTTCACCACAGAATTCCAGAGTAGTCTATTTAATTTCATCGCTCAGATATTGTAATGTCAGCCGTTGTATGTATTCTAAAGTTATATGGGTATGATAACCCCTATCAGCGCTTTTGTCGTGTTGGTCAATTTAGGCATATCAGAAGAAAGATATTTAGTGCTAAATAACAGTTCAGACCAAATGTTTGCCAGCTGAGTTCACTTTAATGAAGGGAAGAAACTTCGATTACATCATTCTCAAATCCAATAGTTTTAGATGTCCATCCGAACTACGTTTGATCACATTTTTTTCGTCAGTTTTCTTTGCTTTTAGCTCAGTTTTAAATCATTTACGAGCATTTTATTGATACATTTTAGTAAATTTTTAGGTCATCAAAATCCACCTCTACTTATTACAATACAAAATTGGAGAATTAACAAACGAGAGTTTAAAGCTCCAATTGATATGCAATCAAACATTGTAATATATTGTTACCATTTGAGTATCGTTGAACGTTAGACGCAATTTGTCAAAATTCAAGTGAACGATAGTTCTTGTTTAAATTTGACTCTTAGCCTTGCTTAATATGACATATGTTAGTGCTTCTGTTGATAGTACGTATACCCTCGGGTTTGTTTTAATATTACTTGCATTAGACAAATTATTATTTTTGGTATTATTGAAGCATGGATCGTAATAACTCTTTTTAAGATACTGATCTCAGATTTTTAACCTTGACTTTATACAATCAAAGTAGATGGTCTCAATTCACCCATTAAATAAAGTTTCTCTAGCTATATATATATTAGTTAGACAGTGTGTTATGTTCAAAACTAGTGCTGCTTCAACACCATATATGTTTCCCCTACGTCACCAGCCACCCACCTGAAACGCTAAGTTGGTACACGCTCTTAGCCACCTCGGCTATCCAGGTCGACAAATAGCTAACTATTATGAATTGAATCAAACGAGCTCAGTTTCGCTTGGGCGCGCTAATCAAGTAGTTCAGCGTGCCTTCGCCTTGGCTTGGCCCGCGCAGTGGTGCCGGGGCCGAAAGCCGCGAAGAGAAGCGGGGACGGAAGCGCGTGCCGACTGCGAGCCACGGCCAGCACCGGCACCGGCACCGCCTCGTCCCTCGCGCGCCCGCCCACGCATCGGCCGCGCCTCCTCCCCCGCCCCCGCCAACGCCCCCGCGCCCACGCCCACGCCCGCCCGTCTCCCGCCGCCGCACTCGCCTACGCGGTAAGCAGTAATATCAGTATGTTTTTCGTTTTAAAAAGATTAGCTTTTAACGAATTGTTTTTTGTTTTTATTTACATGAGAGGATGTGAGAGCATCATCCTTCAAAACCATACAAAAATGTTTCGCAAGCAGATATTAAACAAGTTATTAATAAGAACATTTTGATTTTTGTTATATTTGTTATAACATTCTCTTTCACTTCGTTGGGGGGGGGGAGGGGTTTCTTCCTCACTAAACCTATCAATTTTTTCATCTCTCTCTGTCTCTCTTTCTACTTTTCTCTTTCTATCTCTTTCTATCTTTCTCTCTCTCCCTCTGGCTATCCGGGAGACGACGCGTCCTAGGCACAGGTGTCAACATTTCGGCCGTCATTCTGCGACCACCAGTCAGGGCGAATCTCTTCTTCTAGACGTTTCTTTAGTTATGGAAACGAGACGTCAGGAAATGATGCTTCCTAGCAGTGTCTGGACGCGGATTTGATGGACTGGCTGCGCCGCCCCGTCACGTCGTCTCGCCCTATCAGGGATCCGCCCGACGTCTGACGACCTCCATTACCTTTCTCTTTTCTTCATTAATCTCACGACCGAGTTAAATCCAGGCCAAATTCAATAAAGTAAAAGAAGAAAACAATTTAACTTCAAATGTACTTTCGGAAAACGAGCAACTTTTAAAACGTCAATATATTCTGTAATGTACGAAAACACCTGACACTAGTACCTGTACGGACCAGATAGATCTGGTACCGGAGCAGTTAAACAAAAGCAACATTCTGTTGTTTTTTTTGGAAGCTCTTTGTTGTGTTTTCGGTTGCCGCTAATCGTGAATTGTTCGGAAGCAACAGGCCTGCGGTTTTGAAACTTTGCTAGGGTCATCAAACAAATTTACTTTTCGCAGGCCTGTAAGCCGAGAGGGATTGCTTCCAGAAACTCGATGAATTGTGGTGACGGGCAGGACTGCCGGAACTGGGCCCGGGGCTGCGGAGAAACTTTCGATGTGCGAAGTGGAACATGGGGAGTGAGAGCGATTTTGACGATTCATCTTTTAAAACATTTGTTCTATGACCGGTGTTTTCTCCTAAACGGAATCGTTTATTTCGTGGAAAAGGCAGTGTATTACTGTAGAGGGCACCTAGATAGTAAACTATTTTTTTTCACTACCAAAAATTACCATCTCCTAACACTTTTCTTTATTTAACTAAAAAAAGTTGTGTGATGGCACTAATAATATTAATAATAATAATAATAATAATAATAAACAATAAATATAATAATAGTTATTGTTATTAATATTATTATTACTATTACAGAGAAATAAGAATACGTTCAGTAGCTAAAGTTAATCTATCACCATTAAAAGTTCCCCTCACTACTAACACAATAACGCCTCTTGCTACTTTCTTTGGGATTGGATGATAGAGGTACTGAATTTAATGATACAATCAGCTTTATAAACAGTATATTAAGAAAAGTATATTATAGAAAACAAGATAAGTATAGAAAATTTTGGACTGATGTATGTACGTGAAGTAGAACGAATGAACTAACTACGTATAAAATGAATTAGTGGTATGAAAAAGCAAATGTCCTCATGGATGTAGTTAATGATTCTTTAAGTAAAGGTATTTACAACATTCACAGTAATATACATTTCTAAATTAGAAACAACGAAAAAACTAAATATTTTAATATATTTATAATGTATGATAAAGTATTAATATTAAAAGTGAAAGAATACATAGAAATTTTCTTACAATGCAATAATTTAGAAGATTCACCGTTAGTAAAACGTCACGACAACCCAAATTATTACTGATATATAGAAAATGATAATACGTGAATGAGATATATCAGGAGCCGTATTTTTGTTCTTGAAACGGGTATTTAAGGCACTTGATGGGGAAAGGTTATTAGAGGAATTACATCGATTTAGAATGAGAGTAGTTCGACAATGGTTATAATAATAAATAACACAAAAAAGAAAATTTAATAATCGAAACTCAAGTGTATTATAACAATCGTAAGCGATCGCACAACGATGTATGTGAGGATTTCATTTGTTTATCTTGTATAATTATACAGAGGTCATTCCATGTCATGTCTGACTTTGGAGAAATGCCCCACGCGACAATTTCGGATTTTATTGATATTCTGTATACTGAGTATTATAATATGTTTCAAAGGAACTTTGTGAAGTTGTAGCTGAGTACGTATATATTGGTTTGTTTGACCCCGTTCAGCGTCGTTATTCACTACGACTATTATATTTTCGCAATTTTGAGATGCAATATTTTATTTTTCGTTATTCCTTTACTTACGCTTACTTGTGCACATGTTCGGTTCTCTTCAATTCAACTAATATTTACCTGTGTAATATCCACTTTTCTAGAGGCTTCAAAATGTACTCTCTCTAATATGTTTAATTAATTTAAAAAAGGTAAGTTTTTGTGAATAGGGTTGAAAATAATTTTGAGTAATTTTACAAACAAAAAAATCAACTCTGCGATAAAATTTTATAGTAATGATAAGAGAGGGGAAGTTGAAATTTTTTCATTCAAAATTAATGTTATGTGGGAATATGAGGTGCTAGGTACCGTTTTATAATTTGAATATTCACGAAAATATACGAGAATAAACTGAAATTTTTATATTCAGACCTATTTTACAAAATTTGTAGCATTGTACGTCTCCGATGGATAATCAAATTATTTTTAAACCTTAAAACATGCTGCTTCTAATGAGATAAGTATGAAAGAATTTCTGGAAGGTATTTTGTTTTAAAAGAAAGGCTGAAAAAAATTTTGGGTCTTTTTTCAAAAAAGATCAATTTTAAACATGACTTAAAAATAATGGAAAGAGCCAGGATGTTTAAATTATGCATTAAGGAACTTACTAGTACTTCGTAAATCGAGTTTATATTTGATCGTTTTGGAAAAATACCCCAAAATAGGGCATGCATAAAAAAAAAAGATTTCGCCTATCAAGCTACAACTTCACCAAACGTTTCTTTCTGGTATGTAGGATTCAGAAAACAAAATGACATCACAATCCGAAATGGACGAGCGCGAAGCCCCAGACTACTTAACATGGAAGGACTCTTTATTCTATTTGTGCAGATTCGTAAGTGTTATATTAAAATTAACACCAGATATGTGTCTAAAATATCAGTGCCTTTCACGGTACCTACCGGTCCCCTGGAAACCTTTACAGTGAAGGGTTTCTTCGAGCTCCCCGGACATCGCATACGTCTATCTCGGTTTAGTACCTTTACATATTTCCTCCTAGCGTCCTTCAACACCATCTCTGTTCCTGTAACATTCTTCTAAGTGTAGAGATCGTATTGTTCAATTGAAGATTGCATACACACGTGCCTGTCGGGGCTGATTGTGAAAGTAAAATGCGCATCCAAAAAGAATGGTTCCCTAGATCTTACAAAAAATTCAAGATAAATAAAACTATTATTGTAGTTAAAGCACACATTACACTACTTTCCACGAAATCAGAAACAGAGTTGACTCACCGAGTGATCAACAATAAATCGCGTTATTGTAGAGGTCTGTCGCTTGGGGTAGATACCAGTGTTCGAACCACATGGAACTGTCTCTGCGATGCCAGTGGCGGAACTATCTTTCTCGGGATCCTGTAAACTAGATCATTAAAGACCCCCATACTGAAAAAAATTATCTTATTTGAAAAACCTTTTATTATAAAAGATACAAAAAGAGCATCGTATTAATATATTTTCCGTAAAAAGAGACACTAAAACTGCCTGTCTTTAAATAACACACATATTTACAAAGATGGTGTGTGGATTTGAGATTTCGTTGTTTTTAATTTTCAATTCATTTTTTTAATTTTAAAAATAAAACCATTAATAATAATCATACAATATTTTATAGCAAATAATTTTATAACAAAGTAAATGATTTTGTTGCTGTTAAAGATTAGTGTTTTTCATTAATTAAAAGTTAAGCATTAATGCTCTTTGTGGTCCATGGTGGTCGGTGTTATAAATGTCCTAGCGTCGAGAGTTATCACCAATTGATGCCCTCGGCAAATAATGTACTATTCTTTTACTCATGCACGTCCGCACTTTTTTATTTACATTTTAATTCAAATGCTGGACAAAGAAAATAATTACGGAAAAATACTGAAAGTGGAACAACACTTTTTCACAATTTTGTATTTTCTTTATTTCAATCCACTATTAGTTGAAATCTATTAAATAAAAAAAAACATTAAACTGATAACGTTTCTAGGTAGTGTCCGTGACCTTTAGAGCCAGAGGCTCTTGCGTATTACACCTGCTGCACCACTGGCAGTTCTGCCACTGTGACATACGCATTATTCTGGCCGGACAGGAATGACTTGAGATGTAAGGGAAGATGGAAATGGTCAAACACCTCCAAGCGGAACGGCTGCAGACCTGTGTGGCCAACGTTCCCCGACAGCGAGCTCTGCTTATCCGCTGCACGCAGGGTCGGGGCGTCGCGCGCCTGCCGGCGCCGCAGCCGCCGCCCCCGCGCCGCACCGCCTCTTTGTCGCTGCCTCGCGGTCCGCGTCGGGGCGGCGGGGGGCGGATGGTCGAGCGCGGGGCGGGCGACGGCGGTTCCCGGCCACGGCGCCGCGCGGCCGCCCCGCCCCGCACCCCGCCCCGCGCCATGCCGGCGCAACCGCTTCGTGGCCGGCGGCCCCGCCGTCGCCGTCCCACGCCGCTCGTCCGGCTGCCGTGCTGGCCCGTTGAGCGGCCGCCCGCTCCGCAGCGCCGCCGACGTGCGCCCGCCGCCGCCCGCGCCGCCCACGCGCCCGCCCGCGCGCAGCGCCGCAGACGTCCGCCCGCCGCCGCCGCCCTCGGGTGAGCCCAGCGCCTCGCGCCTTCGAGGGAGCTGCTACGGTAGCGAAGCGCTGGTAGACCTCGGGAACTGCTGGGCATTTAGTCTTCCTCTTTGTAATTACGATATCTCCATTCTCAATAAGGGTTTCTACCATAGCCTACCCTACCGCGAGACCGCACGCGGGTAGACCTTGGGGACCGTCAGAGATTTAGAATCTTTAGCGATCACAATATCTCGATTCTCAAGGCGAAATTAAATGTGCTACACCACATGCTTTCTTGCTTTATTTGCAATGGCTTCGCAATGTTATAATACTACACGACTTACAAAAGTGTTTCTAACCAGCATGAAAGTTTTTCTTCGCGCAAAGATTCGAATCTCGGTTTTTACAATTAAACCACTAGTCGCATTACCACCACGCCACCAGCCTCAAAGTTAAACTTGCTACCTTCGCGACCACTTAAAAAACTATTTGCATTTGCAATTTTAAGAGATTTAGATATTTTTATTTTCAATACTTAATGTACTTGTTTTAAAGTATTTATTTCCTGAAGAACAAAATTACTATTATCAGTATTGTAATTTTGAAAAGTTAATGTTTTGCGGTGTTTCATAAATCAGCGAGTTTGTCGAAAATTGACTGAGGTTTTTTAAGCTTCAAATGCTCTCTCCGAGGAAAACAATTAAAGACATTTTTGGAGCAGTTTTTTATAAAAATTTCTTACTTCCAAAAACATTAGGTGAACACTATTCTACTCAAAAAATATCTTGATATTATGTAAAGTTCAGCTTTTTAAACAGTGAAGAATAAACATTTTATCAAAACAGTTAGTTTAAGGAAAAACATCTTTATCATCAATATTGTTAATTTTTCAATGTTAATTTTTCACAATTTTCGAAAATACAAATAATTCACCAAAACCCCGACTGGTGCAAATTGTTTAAGTTTTTAATACTATATACAAAAAATAATCAAAACCACGGTTTTGAGAAATGTTTACTATTTTCCAGATAAAACTATTTTCTCACGATACGAATTTTTTCTGCGTTTCTGCGTTCTAGTAAGTAAAGTTTTTCCACAATGACTTTAGATAATCAGAAAAAATGTTTCAGTAATTGTAGAAGACCTTTAACAACCTAAAATTTCAGTTTCTATTACAAATGTAAGTTGAAAAAAGAAAATTCAGTATTACATATATCAACTTTCGGGAAACGTGCTTTAAAGATGCAACCCTCCGAACACGCCCCCTCGATTGCTAGCCTCTTCAATAACTACTTTCTTTTGAGACTCTGTGTTGGCTAGTTTCATAACAGTTTTCAATTTACTTTTTGCTTCTCTAAGTCTTTCAGTACCCTGGTTTTTCTAACAGTATCTAAAAGTATTGGAGTCAGTATCTAAGCTCAATTAGAGGACTTACACATGTATTATTATTCGCGTATGGGACACTACTGACCACGCAACACATTTCTGTTTCCGTGACCCAGTTGAATTCTCTCCTGGAGAGATAAACTTGGGAATTATGGGTGATCCGCCATTCAACTGTATCCCTCGGTTAAGACATGGTTGTTAGCCTTGAATATCAATTACGGGGGATAAGGATATTATTATTATTATTATTATTATTATTATTATTATTATTATTATTATTATTATTATAGGGTGATGATGAGGGACGAAAGGTCTAGGATGATGATAGGAGTGTTGGGTGGGGTAGTGGGAGATGATCATGGGGTTTTGAAACCACCGCATCATTCGCCTTGTGACCAAGGGAATCCACAAAATCCCCGGACAGGATGGCCGGCACGAGGATCCTTCCGATTGCGAAACCAGCGCACTACGCACTGGGCCACTTCGCTAGGGCTTGCACCAATAAATAATAAAAAAATGTTAGAATCATATCAACATGATTCAAACACCGATTTAAAGAGAAAATTATGAAAATTAATAAAAAAATTAAATACCAAAAAACTAATCTGAATGCAAAAACCTTCCACATCTCGACGTGAGAGATATTTTAAAAAGAATGTTTCTTTGAGGAATAAAGAAAACTTATGGTGCCGTTTTTGAGAAATTTACGTTTGAGCGTTCCTGAAACCGCGAAATTTTCACATAACTTTAGACTTTTCCAGACCCTTCGAAAAAATTATTTGAATACCTTGCACTAACAGAAGCAATAAAGTACGCTCTTATTATAAATATTAATGACGTAAGATAATTCGAAAAAATACATTTGAATAATTTTTGGAAAATAAAATAAATACATCAAATATAAATTTATGTCATATTATTATGTGTATTAAGCACTATTCTAAGAAAATGTTTTCTTTAAACATTTTGATATACTTTTGAGAAAATCACGTTTAAATATTTTTCAATAATACCCATATTACATTCAAAATTGCGCGAAAAGCTTCAAATACTTTAAAAAACATGAACATGATATTAATTAAAGACATATTCGCAAAGAAAAAATTTAATTTCCTGCCGCCATTCCCTTTGTAAGCTGCTGTTCAAATTCTTCTCGCGCACTCAGGAAATTAGGAAACTTTTTAATCCCATTCTGCCCAGCTCTCCTGTGGTGAACTCTTATGAACTCCCCTACTCGTGCGTTTCATAATGTACTCGTTACACCACATCAGCAGTCCTACTTCCTAGGCACAATTAAACGTAATTTGAAGTTTATTACGCCGAATAAATTGGTCTCAACAGTTGCGCGGAGAGATCGTAAAGTTCTTGGTGCGGAGACAGCCCCTGATTCGGACCAAAAATGTTAAATAAAACGTTTATTAGAGAAGAGACTATAGAAACATATTTCTAGAAAGGAATTAAATATGAAAGAATTCCAAATAATTAAAAAGAGAATGTAAGGTTTACAAGTCAGAACGCGAAATAATACCGGTTGAAAGTGGCCCGAAAAGAGACAGAATATAAACAGTTAAAGAACGAAGGGTTATTATAAAAAGAACTGAAATTGTAGCATGGACTCTAGCTGGGGTCATCGGGAAGAAGGAAATAAAATTCTATCGTCTCAGACACATCGTACAATGCTGGGTGAAGTCTTCATATATGAAGTATTACATCTTTCTATACGCTTGTAACAAATTCATTTTTTCAAAACTTTATTTTCTACATAAAAGCCCAACGGTCTCTAGAGGGATTTTAGCTACTGAGTGTGGCACCATTGATCTAACTGAAGCGAGTGGCATGCATTTCACTCTACTTGTATGTCAAAGGCGTAAGATTAGTAAATCGATTGATAAACTGAGGGTTGTATTTCGAGAAAGCTGTTTGATTTGCATCAAGACGGCCAAAAAGTATATTTTTCTCACATAAGGTCCTTTCATCCTAAATGGGTCATTGCCAACCTTTGTTTCCATTACCTGAGTGCGAGTTGGATTTCGACAGAGGTAAAAAAGTTACAAACACTTGTAAAAAATGGTAAGCCTGAGAGAAGCTTGAGGGTAGAGGTGGCAGTGGGCTTAAGAATAATGCTATTCGTACTGTGAAAGGTCTTCGGATCGATGATTTCTCCGGCACTTGCTGGATGAGGAAAGAAACTGCAGACCCAAACTGCATCTCCATTCCTCCAGTTACCTTAACAAGGATACTGTAGAGGCGTTTTAAGGAATAAAATTGACCCACAAACCTGTGGACTAAAAAGAACGGTTTCGAGGAATAAAGCTGTTTGGGGGGCTTAGTGGTCAGCTAGAGGCCTGCTCGGATAACTTCAATCAACTGCGATACCTTAAGTTCTCCAATAAACCGGTCTTACGGGGATAGTGACAACTTTAATTATTATGAAACTATCGACAAGCCACATTCTTTTACGTAACATGTTTAATAAATAAAATAACGGTATTTTAGACTATTTGAAGTTAACAAAATATTGTTTCAAATTCTCTTTCAAAACATACTTTGGCATAATTGTAACATCGTCTGAATACTATACAATTGAGATGGCTTAGTGCTGCGACTAATCGAGAGGTCCAAGGGTTCGAATCCAGACGGAGGCAGACATTCGACATCTTGGTCGAATTTAACGGCGCGTAATATTTCCTTCCCCATTATTGTTCCCCTCTTCCCTTATATACACCCATGCGCGCATTTCAATGCACTACCACCGGGAGTCGGCCGGGCGCTTACAGCTTGTGTCGTATCGGGAGATACCTAGAGGGGGAAATACTCAGCAGCCGACGTGGAAGATCAGCGCCGAAAGGCGAGAGAGGAATTTCTCCAACGCCCAGGAATAAAAACATTCAAGAGACTGACGGCACTAGTGACCGTAGTTGACGTACCCGGAAACGCCATCAATCAATAAATCAAAATATTGCTAACATAACCTGACAATATATTATTCAGTTTAGAAGGCGTAGCGCAAAATGGTTTTAGACAGTAATTTTTATATTGGCATTTTCTCATAATTTTGGTAATTAAAATGTAATTCATACATAATATAACTGGCTCTTCGATTTTCTGCTTCCGTAATCAGCAAATAATTATAGTGTGTATCTCTTTATCGGCTCACGGACAGTACTACTATGATTAGCACACGTTGTCAACCAACCTTGCACATTACGATGCGCTAAAAACAGAGTGGTGACAAAGCAGGCACCTTGTGACGTACCGTGCGAACTGCGGATAGAGAAGTTCGCGGACACATAATATACACCCATGTAGTACGCTATGTTGAAAGCCATAACGCAGTAGGCAACACGCATTACGGGTTTCGCGCCGTAGTAGTAGCGTCTCACACTGTAGTTCCCGTCTCGAAAATACATGCATTTTGCAGTTGCGCCAAGCGAGTGTGTTTTTTTCTGTCAAGCCGATCATCCTTTTTTAACTTTCTTGCTGTGGAGTAGAAAGAAAGTAATGTAATGCTGCGCGTAATGTAATTTCCAGCAGAAAACTCTGATTACAGGGCCCTGATAACGAAAAAGTTAATAAATCCAGTTGCTAAATTTAGAAAAAATCCACTATCATGTGGTGTAACCAAAATCCAAATTTTGTGAGCGCTTAATACTAAAACATCGTATGATGGTAACATTTCCGTCAGTCCGTTCGTCTATAACCCTAATTTTTAGAAAACTGCATAAGTTCAAAATTTTTTCGGAGTCTTCCTACAACTAAAATATTAAATGGAGATATTTTTCTCGTAACGAAGGCTGTTCGTCAAAGACAGATTTTGAACTAAGGTCATGTGAAACTTTCTGAAAATTTCAGTACTTTTTGCGTAATTTTGCGTGAAAATCCGGCGAGAAAGTACGTGCTGTTTTAGTTTCCTTACTCATTACTTCATCACTCATCCATCGCTTGCAGTATTCCTGCAATGCATCCGCGTTACGAATGCGTCCTTGTCGGTTCATTTATCTGCTCGAATCCATTGTCGCCGCTTCGTGTGTCACCCCTTCCGACATCTCCTGTGGAGAGCGATTAAGTCAACTCATATCCTCAACTGTGGTCGGGAGCGAGCGCCGTCCTATGAGTCCATATCTATTAAGGGCGTGCCTCACGAACATGGTGGTAACAGCGTTGGTATTACGGTCGGCACACTGCGCGTCCTCTCCCGCTATGCCTAGTGTGATTTTCATTGAAAGGCTCTATTCCTGGTAGTAATAATATGAGTAATATATTTCGTTGGTGGGTAAAGAACACGCTTTGAATTTTATTTTGTAATCATGTTATACCTCAGAGGTAGTCAAATTAACTGTCGCAATTCTCCAATCTCAGGCATCTGTTGGCAACCGATAGCACCCGCAGGCCAGTTGGCCCATCCAACGATGTGGACTGGAATTATCTGTCAAGACCGGTATCATTTTGATATCGAATTATCTGCCATAATCTCCCGTCAGTTTGCAATCACTTTTCTGCGTAAAATAGCTTTTCTGAATTAGTGAAGTACGTGATTTATGATTAGCATTTAGCAAATGAGTCTTGCATTTTCCTCGTTGAATTTTTAAGTGAATTAAAGCTATGTGATACATGAGTTGCAGATATTGTTCAAAACTGACCACTTTCGGAATAAGCCGGTTAATATTCATATTATGCGAAATGGATGGAACTGCTTTGAACTTTCACACTTCAGCCTGGTGAAGTTGACATCAGCTAACACGATGTAGATAAAATAGTTGAAGTATGTTACGATGACAAGAAATAGCAGATTCTGAGATAAACAGAGACTGATGGATATTTTCTTAATGTTCAGAGACGTCAGGTGTGTAGTTTCCAGTTACTCTTTGTCAGTCGTAAATTTCTATTCACTTGATTCTCTAACATTACTCCATTATATATCAGTTGAGATTCCGGCCCTCAACCTTCGAGGTTTACATTAAACAATCTTAAGACAGTGTAATGCATAATTTGTAATGCATTTTTATGAAAATACTTCTTGCACACTCAAGACGCCTCACACTAGGACCTGGGTATATTATCGACATTAACCGGATTTAGTAAAGGATACGGATTTAGTAAAGGAACGACTTTGCGATTTAACATTACGCTCCCAACATGGGCCAGGGGCGGATCCAGCCAATTATTGAGGGGAGGATTTTTGTTAAATAACAAACATGTTATTTTATTGCTTATTATTTTTTGTAGTGTATATATGATACTATACCGACTTGAATGGCTAAGATCGTGTGGGCTCAGCGGTTCGGTTCAAAGGGTTGTGGGTTCGAGTTCCCCCGTGGGCGGTTGTGGGCCGTTTGTCCCTCAACTCTGAGAGTATGTGCGTTGTTGCGAAGGGCCTTGCGTTCTGCCGGTCCCAGATTAGAGGAGCCTGCAATGGTATGTTGATGTCTAGTATATGGTCCCATCGAGTCGTAAAGAGAAGCTGGTAGTTGGCTGGATAAAAGTCCTAGGGGGGGGGATATGATACCCTTCAATATCTCTACGCCTTGTTCAGGGGGGGGAGACATGGTAGCCATCCCCCCCCCACGTACGGGCAGGCGCGAGGGTGAGGCCGCGTCGTGTGCGCAGGCGCGTGGACGCTGGCGTCGTGGCCGTGGCTGGCGCCGGCGCCGCCGCCCGCCAGGGAGCGCCTCCTGCGGCGGCCCCGCGCGCGCGCCTCGCTGCAGCACATGAGCTCCCTGCGGCAGATCTACGCCAACCGTGAGCACCCCCTCCCCCCCTCCGCCCGAGCTGATGCGCTTCGCGACCTCCTAAGCCTAATCGGATGACGACCCCCAACAGTGTTTTCCCTTTGTTGCGCTCAAACCTCGCACTGGGCAGCATTGATCCATAACAGGACTGCTAGGGCAGCGACAAAACCAACGGTAACACGAATTATGATTCAGTGCTGGCGTTTTGAGTTCAGGTGCATACGTAGACACGATGAGGCTGCTGTGCTACTCCGCAAAAGCTTCAGTGTGCGTTTCCGCCGACAAATGCCGCCCGTTTAAAATTTTCTTAGTAGCTCGTATTTCCATTCCTCCACTAAGTGCATATTTCGCACTTAATGAGGGCATTGCTCCGCAAGAGGACTGCTGCACATGAGCATAAGACAGCGACAAATTGAACGGATTGGAGAAGTGATGCAGTGCGAGTGCTGGTGTTTTCAGTGAGATCAGAAACATTCGTATAGATATGTTGAAACAGATGGGTTACGGTAAAAAAATTCAGAATGTGCGTTTCTGCCGACAAGTACGGTCCACTTAAAATATTTCTAAGCAGATTGTGTTTCCGTTCCTCAAGTAAGTGTACTATTTTAAACAAGCTGGTCCTCATTAACGAAACGTAGTGGCAAAAGAATCAATTATATTAATATTGTTAGTTGGGTATCTTAATGTAACATTCACTTTTTAGTAATATTTTTTTCAATACGTGGTACATATTCAGCATCATAAATGACAGTCTCTGACGATTTTAATCAGATGCCATGAAAATTGCTCCAGTAGCACCCATTTCAAAACTCAACCCAAAAACAATATCGGCGCGGGGCGCTGGGCTACACTGACGAACTTCGCAGGGTAGGTGAGTACGGCTCGCACCGTTGTCTGAACGGAATGTGCACAATGAATTTCGCTAGCTACCCTGGGTATGATGTATGCCATCATTATGTTGAATGGAAGTTTTTGAACCTCCAATTTTCCGAACACAAAGTGTATAATACTACTATCGATAATAAATGTATATAACAATGAAGCGTGTTCACGCAAGGAAGGATCCATTCAACTTCGGAACATTTTTTCTTTACGTTGTCACCCATTTTAAGCCATCACTAATGGTTCTGGCCAAAATTAGTTGATGCGTCCGCTAAATGAACGTCATTAGAATACTGAAGCGGATATCAGAACTATCTGTTTGCAACGAAGCAAATTATGCTTTACTTGATAGTCTGTCTGGTTACATTTATTCTACAATACAACGGAATCATTTTGCCACGTACGCACTAAAAAACGTAATATAAATCTAATTCATCCACTCATTTCCTTAAAATGACCCCTTTATTTTTAATAATATTTGAGTTCGACTGCCCCTATTTCTTTCCGGGTACTTTCTCGTCGAATTCCTCTTCTCACTTTCCGTGATCAGTTTCCTACGCTCGTCCAGAGTAAAATACCTTGCCGCGCCTTCCCCTCATCTCTCTCCCCTAGGGTCCTATGCGGGCGGCTTGCGGCAACTAACTTTCTAATGCTAACCAGCCACTCCGGGGCCACTCTTTTAGGCAGGTTTATGCTAAAGAAACTCACAAATGGATTGACAAGAAGTGGAAATATTCCTCCACCGGATACCGAGCCCACGACCTTCTGTTTTTCGCGGAGAGCTCTAAACGCCTGAGGTACTGAATTAAGCATTATACACGAATCAGCATACATATAAAATACATTGTATAATATATTACATATTAATGTGTGTTATATCGTTTATGTGATTGTTGATCGCTATAAATTTGTTCCTTTGTCACTAATACAATGTTGTTTGTTGTCACTTTTTAACTACAAGGTCAAGTAGCGACTGTGATTGTTTACACTGGGTTAAATGTACGGGCACACACAAACATTCATGCTCGAGTCCGAATTCGAATCTACAACGCTTCGAGCCGAGACAGCTAGGGTCTTATAACCTCAGCGATTCGCCTTTCCAGACCGGCTAGGACAATGTTTGATTTCATAGTTTAGTTGGTTGGGGCAGCTGTCTCAAAAACATGAGGTTCTAAGGGCATATTTCACTGGTGGAAAATATTTGGACTCATGAAAATCCATTTTCAGAATTAATATTTGTTGTATAAGAACTATTACAGCAATTTGACAACAATAGTGTCTCTCGTAAAAACCTCATCTGATACAATTGTTAGCCAACAATGTATGTGTCATTTTATTTCGTTGATCTTCTCCCTTCCTGCCGATTTTATGAATACTGATCACTGTGTAGTTATATTGCCCTGAATCCAATGCTAGAGAAAATAATTTTTCAAACCCATAAAACCCGAATTACTTAGCAAACTAGACTTGAATAAAAAATGTACACGCTGAAAGTACTCTAAGTGCAATAAAAGTAATATATTGTTATCTGAAAGAGAAATTAATCCTCCTGAGATGGGAGACAAAACATGTCTGTTCTAGATTCTCTTACACAATTTCGACGCGGAAAGACACTGCAACCATTTTAATTTCCTTCTATCTTTCTTCTTCACGCTTCTGAACAATTCAAAATCACCACGACATCATTCAAATCGTTCGAAATATATCAATTTTGGTGAAAATCCTGCTCGTAATTTGGCGCTTGCTTTGTTCACAGACGGTCGGACTGACAAACAGGCGGAGGGAGAGAGAGGGAGGGTGGGTGAAAGTGGGAGGGAGGGAGGGAGGGACGGTGGGACAGGTGCTTTGACATCAAGCGATTGTTCGGTATCAAGGACCCACCAAACGTTGGCTCTCGACTACACTACGTGCTAGAGAAAGTAATTTACTACATATAGGATCAAGATCAATCCACTTTTTCTTTACCAGGACCCGGCAATAATAGTTTTTAAAAGCAGTTTTCTCCTCAATCATTATACTACGTTCTTTGTACTGCGTAAGCAGTGGCTGAGAAAGTATCGTTTTTAACCTATTAATACATTCTTTAATATTTACCTTTTCTGGACATCGCGACTTCGAGTGGGTGATCACAAAGGAATAGAATCGGCAATTATCGGTAAAATTAAATTGACTCTTAGATAGTGTAATGAAATTTCAGAGTTTGTGTTTCTATTTTTGAATTGACGTCTTAGCCAGATTATAATATTTATTGGCGAACAGTACCAAACGTTTAATGCTGTAACGCTCAATACGGGGACAGGCTGTTCGTAGTTGAGTGCGTATTTTCTCTTTTAAAGAATAATTTGTGAAGAGCGGAATGTTCCCTCGGGTCAATCAGTTGTACTGAAGGCAACAAAATAATTACATGTATTCAATGGGATTCATATTCAGTTTAATATTTGACGATTAGAAATAATTAAATTCTCATTCATGTAACAGGGTTTCGTTTAAATACTTTAATTTTTTTCAATGATTAACGATTTAGTTCAGCGTTTTCGAAAAACCACTGTTGTACAATTATATGGCTTTAATAAGCTCGTCATATTCGCAGAGGAAATATCTGCTCCGATATCCGAAAAGGAAAAAATACGATCATAGGAAACTGAAAATACTCCTGTGGTCATTAAATGTACAACATGATTCTATTGTTCGTGATTTGAAAAATAAAACGCACATTTGTCAAGAAATCACGGATTAATGTATTTTTCATTAATTGTTTATTAGTTGCGAATTGAAATCGATTTAGCATTAAGAAAACGTGAATATGACCTTTATTTTTACGGTAGATGGTATTTTTAATACTACTTGTATAATACTGAGGACTATCGATAGTGCTTTCGAGCGTTGACGAGGCCTGCCGGGCCGTGTGCGCAGCGTTCCCGGAAGCGGCTCGTCTGCAGCGGCCCTTCTACAACCCGCTGCCCTGGCAGGCGTGAGGCCCCGTCCAGCCACACGAGGCGGCTCTTAGCGACTGCCTAATTCTGTTCCGCAAAGCGAAATAATGGAACATTTCCGTCTTGTTATTCAGCATACATATTTTGGTCTTTTGTTTTGAAGAGAACGTTTGAAGTTGTAAGTGCAGATCAGTGACGCTGGACAGGTGGATCATTATTCTCTGTACATATCCACAGTGGATGTAGCGCATATGAATTATTAAAACCAACGTATATTTGTAATTATGTGGTAAAACCACAAAACGAAGACTCTCGCGTGGTATATGTGAAGATGACGTAAAATTGTAATAAATTCTTTGAACGTTATAAGTTACTAACATTATAACTATGATACATCCATTCATCAAAGTTCTTACTACAGATATATCTATATATCCTTCTTAAAGTCTTTACAGATCGACACATCATGAAACAAGGTGAAGCTTTCCTTTTTGCCATCTGATAGAGTTTTTTATCACTATCCCTACTAAAACTTTAAAGAAAAAATTGGAGCCGTTTTCGAGAAAACGTTTCGTTATTGTTATTTTTTTTGTAATGCACATAGTTCTCGCAATACTGCACAAAAACTACTATGATTTTTCATAAAAGGTGCCCGACCTTAATCAATGATATAATTATTAGAAACAATTTTACTTGAAATAAAAATCTCTAACTTCAATTGTTTAATAGTAGGAATAATCTGAATCATTGTTTCATTTGTACCACAACGGAGCCGAAAACTTGAGAAAATGTGAAACAATGTACTTTGTGCTGCAAAAGAAGTCAGCTGGGAAGAGAATGAGCCATAGCCGAAAAGATTATCTAGTCTAAACTAAGTAGTAGAGCCGAAAATTCGATGTTTTCCGTCAAACGATTGCATAACTTTCTCTTCTTACGAAGTACATCGTAAGTCGAGAAAGTGAAACTTTGTAGTCATTTTTTTATATTAGAATGTTGAGGTTTAATGTAAAGAACCTCTCAACATGAAACTATCTCTTTCGTACTCTTAGAACCCACAAGAAGTGGATGCTGTCTACACAACGTTTTACAGAGTTTAATGTACTACATATAGAAATAAGGTTTATCAACGTTTTTATTTATTATGTCTCGCAGTAAGAGTTTCTCTGTCAAAAATCGCCGATTTTCGCCAGACGATCACAATGTTTTCCTTTACAACATATGTAGCTGCTCAAATGCTGCACCTGCTTGCAATCGGAAAGTTATAATCTCTCTGCATAGATTGTTTGCCATACGAGGGACTGTGATGTCTTGACCTCGCGCGGTATTTGCCTTGTGCTCGCTTCTGGGGCTTCTCGAATGGTATTACCAATCGGGTTTTGTGTTGTGGCGAACCCGCTCGCTCACTTGACGTAGTCCGTTTTACGTGAAGCGCATAGTGCAAACTTTAACGTTAATTATTTACAAAACTAAAGAACTAAGTGTATCCAATTTTGGGTAATTCAGTCTGTAAATGACTGATGGGATAAGGTCCCTGAGTATTAGCATCGAGGTCTTAATTATCCTCTATGATTCCCCCCGAATACGAGTAATTCGTATAATATGCTAAGGAAAGATTTTTTCGTTTCATAAGACACATGGGCACATAAACCTAGTACGTGTACCGTATTAATGCTGGACATTGAAGTTTCCCCTGAGTTGCATCAAAGAGATTTAAGAAGTAAAACAACGAACTTTGCAAATTATGGCGTATTTAGAAAATGCAAGACGTACGGCTATGACCACCTATTTTCTACTTTCATGAGGTACGGTGCCTGCATTCACCCCTCAAGCTTACATTCACGTAGCAGCAGTTGATTGGGGTTGTGTTGTGGCGACAGTAGATTGCCCGCGAATAGGACCGAGTTCACCGGATTATCCTGTAGGTGCAGCAGGTTCAGTCGAAGGGCTCGCTATCAAATTATGCGGGCGGTCGCCGCGCCGCGCCGCGTCGGTCTGCAGCCGGGGGCGTCGCGCGGGCGGCGGCCGCGCCGGCCGCAGGAAGGGGCGTGGCGGCCTCGAGCGGAAGGTCTTCGCTGGAAGCGGAATCGGTTTGGAATCAGTCAGTGGACAGATTCATACTCGCAATTAAGTCAGTCAATTCCATTACGTGGTGTGATCCCCGGGTTGGATTCCCGGTCGAGACAAAAAGAGAGTTGTAGTTTTACTTTAATTATGTAATAATTGTTTCAGCATCTGTAACTATGTGAAAAGAAAAGGTTAGGCAGGCGGAGTGCTAGTTGCGGAAATGCGTCATGTTCGCCATATGTCTCTCTTACCCCCCCCCCCCGAAGAATGGGAATTAAACGAAGCCCGGGATGGGGGACACCGTTAGCTAGCCGGCACAGTCGATCAATCGACCCAAAATGCCAAGTACATACAATTATAATAGATTTTTCGATATTTATGGTTGTGACATACAGAAAGTAATCGAAATATTTGGGGACTCTTATTATATTAAGAAAAGACAATAGACAGATGTACCCTTTTGTTATATTTATTCATGAGCACGCCGGCATGGCAAAGTAAATAAGATGACGTCAGAGTAGAAGGGGGCCATGGAGCGGATGGAATATGCGTGACAGATAGCGTCGCTAGAGTCTAAAAGAATAGAAAGAATATTCATGATGGAATTTTTTTGTCGGTGAGTAAAGTAAGATTGTTAACAGCTACGCGCAGTAATGGGGAGCAAGTTCCCATAGTGCCGGCGAAGGACGTGTGATAGAAATATTAGGACATCGCAGCAGACAAAGTACGAAGAAAGACCCTCGTGGCGACTTCCACCCGAGGTGAAGAGCGCGCACACATCGGTGACGTGTAATGAATAAAAAACTATTTATACTAATTTTAGAAAATATTAAGGATCATGACTCATTTTTAAAAAAAATTACGAATTGAATTATATAGAGTTATTGAAAGAAAATATCAAAAGTTGATTGAAATGCTGATTATTAATAATTACGTGTAATTTTTATATACGAAATTATATTAAACAAAGGGAATTTCCAGGAAAACTAGCTCATTCGTACGAATGGCATGGCAACCAACTTCAGTGGGGGCGGGGTGAGTAAAATTACGAATCGAACCCGCGTGAATTGAAATAGTGGAGCAAGCGGGGCATAATGTGGAACAGAGAAAATGATAATTTATGAAAATATAAAATGTCAATGAAGAATGTCGAATGAAATGAATGAATGAAAATGTCAAATGAAGAATGAAAGTAAACATTGACGAAGTCAATATAAATAGAATAACATGAATGTTTCTGAAAATACTGTTATACGTTGGATAATCTCCTTTCATGATGAGGTTACAGATGAGACATCCTGACTCCCGAGCTCCTACGAGTATGTACGTTGGGTGGTCACGGTATAAAATTCACGAAGAAACTTCTAAACTTAAGTTAGAACATTCCAACTAGACCTTATACATTTGAGTTCTTGTTTGCACTATATTCAAGAACAAATATATCATGAGCAAAATAGTGTTTATGTACTAGTATTAAGTCCGAGAAGTACACGATTTTCGGAGGTGCTGTTTACCTCCATTTTCCGGAACGGGTGAACAGGGGATGTTTGCCTTTCTTTACTCTATGCCAAGTGCGCTAGAGTGATTTTGAGAGATATATGAATGGAAATAAATAGGATGATGTACCATTGGCGGTATGACAAGTCAAACACACCACAACCGCATGTGAAAATTTAGGACGCGAACGCAGTCTGCAGCTTCGCCAACTTGGACACTACTACAGGCCCCCTATGCCTTCTAGGACAGCGGGGCGTTAAGAGGTCCACAGAACGTGAACATTTAGCTAGAAATGCGCATTTGGTAAGATTTTCATAATATATTGTTGACAAGCCTGAAATTGACAACTTTTTTGTATAAACGTAATTAACTTTTAAATAAAAAATGTTACTAAATTATATTATTGCTTGTAACAGCTTCACGTAAATTGGAGGAATGTGAATGACAGTTTGATGTAGCAAGAAATATTTTTTCCTGGTCGCGTCACTGTGTGGAACGGACGAGCCTCGCCCTCCGTCCCAGAGCTACTAAGTAATGGACAACCTGCTCACTGTAATGGGAGCACCTTAGTGCCATTGATCCCACTCTATGTTCCTATTTGCACACCAACCCCATTCCAGAATCCCCTAAGTTGAATTGCAACGAAACTAACTCGCCTAAATACCAAGGTCTAATCTCCGGGTACTTGAATGAAAATTTATATTTTTGAAGCTAATGACGTAAATACTGAAGTCATTAAACACTTATCTGTCTGAATTATTTTTTTCCTTCCATACCTGTCGGTCCTTTCCAATTTTTTCTTTTACTTTTTTCTCTCAAGCTGAGCAAAAAATGCTCCAAACATTACTAGATTTCCGATTTCGTTCAATTCCCTGAATTTTCAAAAACAGGAAATTTTACAAATAATGTGAAAATATATGTGAGATAATGTGCTTTTGGAGGAAACCGTTGGTCCTTTGTCGCGCTTAAGAAGGAATTCGCAAAAAGAGAAAGCTATGTAATACGCGAAACAATGGCGAATTTTCGACAGAAAAGTATATTACAGAACCCTAGAAACGAAAAAGTGGATAAATTCAGTTGCTAAATTTAGAAAAAATTCCTCTAACAAATGGTGTAGCCAGAGTCCATGTTTTCTGGCTCCTTAATACCGATGAGTCGATTGACAACAAAACATCCGTCTGTCTTACCGTCCACCGTCTGACTGTCCATCTGTCGGTCCGTCCGTCTGTTCGTCCGTCTATTCGTCCGTTTGTCTGTCCGTCAATCTGTAAACAACGCTAGTGGCTAAACTGTTCAGCCGATTTTCTCCAAAATTGATATCCCCCGATCGATCTGGTTGATACCATGGCCCCTCGAATTTAAAATCGATATTTTACTTTTCGGGGATACTTTACATCAAGCCTGGGACATTTTCAAAATAAAAAAAGGACGCCATCGATTTGGATTAAATTTTGTTGTTGGATATTCTAAAAGAGGTTTAAAAGAATTCTGAAGGTCTCATGTTGGTTTAAAAACTCTGAGAAAGTTAATAGATTACTTCAAATGCTGTTTTTAAAGAAGAGTTGTGAATTGTTCTAATGTCCATTGTATAGAATTATATACTTTATTCAAGATTTCTTTCGAACATCTTTTTTCTTGTTCTTTATTTTTATTTTGAATTCTTTAAGTACTGTAGAAGTTATCTTGTTAAATGTTTCGAACAAATAAACACGTTTCATTAACAACATTCCCTCTTAATATGGAAAAGGAGGTAGGGAAGAGGGTGGATTTTAACAGGCGAGAGTTCTCGCGCGGGTTCGGTAGGTTTCCGTACTATTTATAAACTATTGCTTATACATAGAACATAATATTTAGAAGAAATATTCAATTAGAGTAATGATTTACTTTTCGTTTCTGCTTAACGGATATTTATGTGTATTATGCGTAATTTATTCGTGTACGTTTGTACGTTGGCGTCGCCGCGATGAGAGGAGATAGCGAGCCTCGCACCTCTCTGCCCACCTGCCGCGGCGGCAGTCGGGCGGGAAGGGGAGCGAGCGGCGCATTGCAAGGGAGCTGCTAGCAACCTCTCGAGCCCAGTGTATACGCATTACTACTTATTGAGAAGGACATTAATAATGTAGTTCACAATGTTTCGGAATACCACGGAGCGCCTATCAAGGCGGTAAATAGAATCGATAACCCAAAATCGCCTGGTCGAATTATTAGCCTATATTGAGCGAATTATTCCATTTCGTTTATACTCATCCTTCACGAAAAAGATGCTGTATTTAATTTTTTTTCGATAACTCCATGCTATGATGCTCGCTTTGGATATACTCACAGATCGATATCCGCATCACACACCATCGCAGGACACTTTCTGTTTACCTGAAAGGAGAAAAGAAATCCATTAATAGTTTCATGTTAATGTTGCCTCATCAACGCCATCGCCACCACCTCTATCACCATCATGCTCATCATACCAAAGAGTTTATCATTACATGAATTCTACATCATTATAAAATTATGATAGATGTATTCAAGGAATGTTGCTTGAAGCACAATGTTCAATGTCACTGTGTTATTTAATCTGGAAATGCAAATTTCTCGCAGTTCATTTCAAGTTTATCAAATCTGAAACGAAGGCGACCTTTTAAACTATATGTTTAAGTATTAAGATGTCTTTAAAGAATTTTCTAACCAAGAACGAATTGGATCTTTGCAAGATATGAAAGTGATTCAATATTGTGCAATTTAGTAGCAACTTTACTCATTTGCAATTTTACAAGTTTGAATGTGTATGTAAATTTAGTCTGCGCCGTTCTGGTTGTCAATTCCTAATAGTTTAGTTGGCTATATTTACATTTACAAATCATAAGTTTCCTCTCAATCAAGAATCTATAATTGTCGATGAGCTGACTCATTTAAAGTGTATACCACCAAATGTTTGTACGTATCTTCTTACCACCTACATCTTCTCTGAGAGTTTGAGTAGTTGGGTCATTCCACGTCAAATAGCAGAAATTTAAGGAAAAGTTGATCTTAATGTCCCAGATTTTAAAACTTTTTCTGTTAAGAGAATTAGCAAAATAATGAAACAAATGTTTTTCATTTTTTCCAAGTATATTTTTCAGGATTATATTAATTTCCAAAATTCTAGGAAAAATACTCGCATTTCTAAAGTTAATCTTTTCTAATTCGTGTTGTAATTGTGACACATTAAATAGTGTCCGAATTAAAGAACAAAGGATCTCTTTCATTTGATGTATATATTGAATTTATTAAATTTAAAAAAATCAAATATGTTACCTATTTTACTTTTATTTTCTCCCACAACTTGACAGTTTAAGAATTGGAAAATACCATTGAAACCGTTGAAAGGCACTACATAATTGTGTGGTAAGTTACAAAGTGGGTCATCGAGATGATTCTGAGAAATTAAATGCAGTAGAAATGTCTACTTGCTTGCGTGAATCACAATAGACGTCTACCATCCGCAGAGCAATATATAGAAGCATTCCTTCACAACTTTCTACGAGCCATATACGTACATACTATGACCTTCATAGACGATTAACTTCAAATTAAAAAGTGACAAACGGATCCAATTTAGTATTAAACAGGCGGAATATTTATTCGAATCAGAGTATGTGATTCAGTTAATTACGATGATTTTTCTGTTACTTCACTTCACACAGAACATCGTTAATATACCTTTTTATAAACCAATGCAACTATGTATTTTATTAGAGCCTTCTATTTTTTAGTACATCATTGTGCAATTGTCTTCTTTCTAAGATTTTTTTAAAATTGCTAAAAATATAATGGCAATGTTCTTCGCATTATCATCATCCCACTTAAATAACTTCCTAGGTAAATTTATAGGATCCTGTCAGGATTGAAGGCTAGCTTTTATCGAATATATTGCAGTTGCCGTCATCTGTCCCTACGTCACAACGTCCCTTTTCATAAGATGTTGCGAAGCCTTTAAGCACTCATATTGAAGGCATCTTTGTGGAAGCATAAACTCATTATTTTGTAATACTAGGTACTGACCCACCCGAAAAATGTCTGTTAAACAGCCATAATCTTACTTGCGAAGTGTTATGAGTTTACACTGAAAAAGGTGAAATAAATTAGTGTCGTGTTTCAGTCATCCAGAAAAATATAGATTTAGTTTTGTTCAGTAAAAAAACAGTAAAAATCATATGTGACGAGGGAGGAAAAGATTATCTGCGCGCGTTTTCTTGAGCTCCAAAATCCTTTCCTGTCATTTTAACTATAAATAGTTGAAAGATGAGTAAAAGTTTAACACAAATATATGAAAATAAATTTTAAAAATTGCAAGATTAGCAATATTTGAAAAATAGACATTTTCGATTCTGAGTTATAGAAAACTTATTTGCATCGATACCGGAATTGCAAGTATGATTTTTCAACATTGCTAACAAAATAGCAACTCGCCTTTATTTTCACTCTCACCATTACAAGCAAAAAGAGAGTTCAACAAAGCGTGCGCATGAAGCTACATTTACTTCATAATTTTTAACTTAATACATATTTTTAAATTCTTTGCAGTCTCTGAAGTATAGCACAAAATGACACAGACTAACTGAATCACAAATTCACGAAAAGGGGTCAAGTCGCTAAAAATTTGATATTTTGTGAGTGTGCGATTTGACGTGGAATGACGCATTTGTGCTTTTAGAGAGAAATGCTAACTACCTCCATCACAGTCCATTCGCGTACTCTCTTCGTCAGCTGCTAATTGACAGGGAACTTTGTAAAGAGATGTGTAATTATAATTGTTTTAAGGTCTCACATTATTAATTTGCATTGATGATAATGTCTTTTGGCATGAAATCGATCAGGAGAACACTTTTGCGTTCCCCAAAAAATCAGTCATGATTTTTCTTGTTGACGTCGATTTTGTTGGTGACTGCGGATGAAGCCATTCGAGTGATTGACGCTTGGTCTTTGGCGGGAAATGAGAAACCCAGGTTTCATCGCCAGTAACGATCTGATTAAGAAAGGTGGCCTCATCGTCGTGATACTGAAATGTAAAAAATGTCAGTGTTGCACCCATTCTGTCTGATTAATTCTAGTCACCGGGGAACCGGTCGTCACAAATTGTGATGTAGCCAAGGCGTAGCTAAGATATTCATCCAAAATTGTCACCATTACAGATTGAAAAACCTGTGAAAAAGCCATGTGAAACAGGTCGAGGTTTATACGTGTCTGTCAAGATTTTTTAGTTTTCTTGATTTAAGTCATCTGTAATGAAAGACGGGTGTCCGGGTCGAGCTTCGTCATTCACATTTTTCGTCCATTCTTGAACATTTTGCAATTCTTCTTACATTTCTATCGCTCAGTCTCATCATACACTTGCGATAAATTTCTGATGGTTTCAACTTCTGCGCATTCGAAAACCCTAATGACACTTCTTATCTCTCAGTCAGCGGGATTTTTTATCGAGGGATTCATTTTAACAGTTCGCAAACTGCACAACTTTGTGCAGGGTACTTTGTGTTAAACTTTCTGTAAACTGCACTCACATAATACTGAGAAAAAATGTCGCGGAAATCAATGGAACTTGAGCAGTGGAGGGAGAAGAACTTCCCTGTCAGGAATGTGAAAAGGTCGTTACATCCTGGGTCACCTCTGTATATCAATCTTTTATACAACGACAGTAAGATATTATAATGATACGTAAAGCTGGCTTATTCATTTATCCCTGTTTATTAGGTGAAAAGGCTTCACGCCCCATTCCGCCATCGGCCGCGAGAGCTGCGCAGAGGCTGGCAGCAAATTGACAGAAGCCCTCGTGGGAGCAGCCCTTCAGGAGACACTCCAAAGCCGCGCGTAGCGAGGGGCCGAGTCCTCCAGTGCAGGGCTCTATCTGCCGCCGATAACCGCCAGCGAACTTCAGTCGCTAATGTCACGCGATAAGATTACTCTCCACGCGCAATCCTCCCCCGCCCCGCCCCCGCCCACGCATTCGGAATCGAGCTCCATTATTTTGGTATCAGCGACCTACTGCCGCGAACACGGTGGCGCCGGCGGGGCTCCTGCACCACACCGATCCAGCCCACCGTCGCCCATTTAGAACTATTCTCAGAGCTTTAACTCACTGTTAGCACAACATTCTGAACGTTACAGAAGAGAAATCATCAAAAACGTGTTTTGCAGAAAATAAGCGTTTCTCAGCGAAATGCCTTTGGAAAAATTTGTTTAACTAACTGACGTCAGTGGTGTATTTTTTCTAATTGAAATGTATTGCCTGTATTATATTTCTAGAATGCCTGTATAATATTAACAGATAATCTAACTCTTCCGTTAACTTTATTTAGAACGTCTTATTCTCTCTAGTGGGCGGGGATAAGTAACTGGTAATGCTTTCTCAAAAGGAACAGAGATATATTAAATACAGTCATGAATTTAAAGTAAAAAAAATTGAATGATTGAATGAAATAAATGAAAAATGAATTAAAAGTATCTCAAGTGTGGGAAAAAACACGTATCGTAAATTTGGCTCATTTGCTTTGCTTCAGAATAAATCCCTTTGTGTCGTCCGCCTTCGTTGTCATAATGTTCATTGTCAGCGCTTCACCACCCTTTTGTGTTGCGTCAGCGAGTGCACATTGCCCCGAAGCTTAGCTCGGTTCGTCGTTCTCTCTCAGAATGGAGGGCCAGCGCGAACACGAGGTGGCAAGCGGCGTTGCGCATGTCCAATACGCCTGTAGAACCGCCTTCTGTGGCACAATTACTTGATCAAAGGCATTTGGCACACGCAAGGAAGGAGTGAAGACACAATGAGCCGGTACATTCTCCCGGCCGAGTCGCGGCTAAGGCATTTTGCGGTCTTCTAAATCAGAAGAGCTTCTGATCAACTGTTTAGGTAACTCGCATTTAGTGATGTTTCTTCATATGGCCGGCGCTGCTATGTGACGAAATAATAAAGTGCCGAATGTCCGTCCGATCTCTCCGAATTCAGTGAGAAGTCCGCACCACGTACGGGTGTGCGCGGGACCATTTCTCACTCTAGTAGCTGTAGGCACACGTTCACTCAGATGTTTTGGGAAAAGTTATTTTTACTGTTCTGCTTTTCGTCAGCTGTGCGTCCCACGTCCCTCGTGAGTTTGTCGCTCCCTGCAATTCAAATGACGAACGTGTAGTAGGGAATAGTGGCGTTCGAACAAATTTGATGTAACAGCAACGGAAAATTCAACATTCTTCCTTAACGCTTCTGCAGGGGAGAGCAATAACATTTCTTGACGACGGTGGGAATTGTCAGAACTTTGACTGAACCCTTCACAAGGCGCCACTCAGTGCCTCCAAGTGGCGCGTCCGCAAAGCATTGGCATGAAATTTAAACAGAAGTATTCATACGAGTGGCGGATGCGCGCTGCAATGGCGCTCGGTGGCGAACTACCGCCGCCAGCAGCGCAGACGGGCGTCAGCGCCACCGCAAGCAGAATGCAGTTCTAAATGGCAACATTCACACTAGACGCGCCATTGAACCGGTTTTTGCCTTTCGGCCGCCTGTGCCCTTGGCAGTGTGACACAAGAAAACTTCCCCTCTCGCGGTCGCGGGCGGTTTTCGGTGGCTCTGCCGCTTCTCAGTGGCGCCACGGAGTGGCTCCGTATGAAGGCACCCTAAATGACCCTTCACCCGTCGCCACCTCGGCGCGCCTCGCAGCAGAGCATTGGTTTTTAAATTTCAAGAGCAAATTTTTAAATTTCCCCCGAGATCGTGGGCATCTAACGCAACCAGAGACACATCTAAGTGAGGTGCTTCTCAGGTTGCGTTAAATGTCGGAAGCGTCATAATTGTCTTTCCATTTCGTTGTGCTTTGGAAGTTAGTAATATAGATTCTGCATATCGCTGTTATTCCCATTATTGTCAGAGTCTTCATTATTATGGAAATGCTGATGTGGTGGTGTTGAAATTATTCAAGGATGAAATAATAGAAGTAGGCCCTAAGGGGACTCATAGGGCAGCATACTAGCTTCCGGTGGTGCGGGTTCAATTCCCGATCGGGGCAACAATAGAGCTGTGGCTATCCTTTGAAATCATTTTAGAGTTTTTATTCTTTCTTTTCCTATTTAAGTTTGCTTTTCAACTACCAAGGTCATATAGCGACCAATGGAAATAACGGTATAACAGCATACGGATACCTACAAACATCCATGCCCTGGGGGGATTCGACCCTCGGCCCTTCAGCCTTTGCGACCACGGCTATCCCCCTATGCCATCTCAGTAGCTGTGTAGCTCTGTATCTCTGTAACTGTGGCAAAGAAAAGCTCAGGCTGAGTTTGCTAGTTGCGGCGAAAGGAATACGTCATGTTCACCACATGTCTCTCTCTCTCCCCCTTCCCCCCCCCAAGCGTTGCAATTATTCTAGTTCCAGGCATGGCAGGCACCGTTAGCTAAAGGAAAAAGACGGACAACCGTCCCTTACATACATATAAATAATGAAATCATTATTGTTAACTTAAGTTAGTTAAGAGATGTGGCTATCGAGCTTCGTCGTCGCCCTCAGTGTAGCAATAGGTGGTAAAGGGGGGCGGCGATGGGTCAGCGGGTCGTCCGAGACCTTCGCTGGCATCTTTCCCAATCGCCATGGTATAATGATCGAATTAAGAGAAGAGATCCTACTGCTACTGTAGATAGAGCGATTAATAGAAGGATTATACAGAATATTTCCGAGACAAATACCATGTATCTGACATTATCAGTGTGCAGTGATTTGTGAATACTAATATGACATCACTGCAATATGTGACGAAATTGCTAGTTTATCAAGCATGCCATATTGGGTTAACATTGTTTTCATTAAGTCGTGATATTATTCCTGTTTAAATCAATCGTGAATTGATTTACCGATTTATAGATACGTATTTGTCCAATGAGTTTTATAGACTAAAAAGAAATGAAATTGTTTGTTACATAATTAGCAGTGAATTAAAAAATAATAAATTTAAGATTTTTTTCTTAACAAACAACCTGGAATACTACAAAGCAAGACTAAAGAAATTAAAAGATAAATATTATTTGGTGAAGTTTATTTATGAATATTGATGCTTTACACAAGATCCGATATGATTTTATGATTGCCTTATATCGATATTCCAGTATATGTAGAGTATTGACAATTGAATGAGAATCTATCTTGACTAGCACATCCAATAAAGTTAACCACATGGCCTTTTTGTATTAAATTAAATTGACTTCTAAAGTGTTATTAGGAAAAGCAACACAATTAAAATTGATAAGATAGTATTATGATCATTCTCATTACAATTATAGAAAATTGATCCCAGTTCCTGGCTCGTACTCATTTCGCCTTCCATCTTTCAAGAGCTTTGATATTGTGTACAAACATTGAAAAATATTTGGTAATGACAGACTCGCTATATAAACAGAATTATTTTCGACCGTAAAGCGCTTCTTTTATTTTGAGTTTGATTAGCCTTATTTTTCTGCAGAAAACTCTGCTCTCGAAATCGGAAACGAGTTGATTTCTTTGCGGTGCCTCGCGAACATTTGCAAGACAAGTAGAAAAAATAAGAGGAATTGTCTCTCTTGCGAGTTGTTTCCCACCGAAGTGTTTTTTGTTGATTCTTTAATTTTATTTTACATTGACAGTACAACGTTCAGCCGCGAGGTTCTTCATCTGACCGAGAAACCTTGTATCAGCGAAATGTGAAGTTCTTGTCACCTCCCTGACAATGATTTCATTAGGTGATACCTTCAATCACAAGGTTATTGCGAGGAAAATTCTTGAAACATTCTTAGAGGGCGATGACAGGGATTAGAAAGGATTACGAGGGCTGAGACAGGTAAATGCAAGAAAGGTTCTAATCGTATCTAATGCCGGAGAGATATTGAAGAAAAATGTAAAATGAGAGTGTTTCTTAGGAGAATGTGCACTGATCAGTTTCTATTTCGTAAGTGACTGATTATTGTACGTGATTTAAATTATTGTAGAAATTATGTGCCAGTTCGTAATAAGGGAAGGGACCGGTTCTATTTCAAAAGATCTTTGTGGAGGGCCGGATCTCGCCATACCACCCGGGCCACCTTACGAGCAAAAGCGTGCAGTTCACATATGGGACTAATTACCTCAGTAGTTGACGCGTCCAAAATAACTATGAATCAATCAAAGTGGCAATTCAACACTGAACGCTACCTTTGGTATGCATTCAGCATGACTTCGAACAAATAAAAGTCTGCTATTTTTCATAGTTCTATTTTATTTTGCACATTGATTTCTGTTAATTTGTTTCTATTTTCTCTTATACAGCTGCGTAGTATAAAGAAAGTATTGAAATATTGTAGAAAAAATGCCGTTTTTGCAAGAGAAAAACGCTTGGGTCTTTGACACCATAAAACTGTTTCTGTGAAATTTGAACGTTTGAACGAAATTTTAACAAGCACCCAAACTACAGGTGGGATTTTCACCAAAATTTATATTCTCCGGTCGATTTAGCTAATGTTGCGGCATCTGGAGTTTAAAACAGATAATATCATTTTGGGATATTTCCCATTAAGCCGTGCTATTACTAGAGTAAACACAATGATGGGCATTTTAAGGGCATCTAATATGTTTTATGCAATGTATAATTGTTTATTTTAACAATAGAAAACTCATAATTGGCAAATGAATTACTACATAAATGTACACATATGAGGCCAATAAATAAAATAGTTGAACATTATATTCCACACATTTTAAGATGTGAAACAACAATAAGGCAGAAAATATAGTGCCGGGCACTTTCAAGACTATTGTGGGCACTTTGTAATGTAGTGATGGGCACTCAGAAAAATGGAAAGCTCAAAAAAGTCAAATAACTTTGTTGAACGCAATTGGCTTGTTACTGCTGGTTTATTATGCTCAGGCATTCAATAAGTCTAAATATTTTCACAAAAATAAATATTTTCGTCGTCTAATCCACTTTCCTCTACAGAATCTTTTGAGGAAAAGCATTATTGGTGAAAAATCCTTTGACACAATTGGTAAAACACGCCGTAGTTCTTAAAATTTAATGTGTTTCCACACCGGAATCTACCCCAAATAAATTCCTTCCGTGGGCTTCTGGACGAAAGAGACTTGCTGCTGCTTCTTTCCATATTACAAATGCTTGTAGACGCATTCACCTAAGAAATTTACTTATTTCTTTTACCTCCCATACGTGTGTTTAAACCTTAATGGTGAATATGTCATTCTGCATGCAGCAATGACACTGGTTTTCCTGAGGTTAGCCCGATTATTTGTTTCCTCTAGATTTTATTTAAGTTTTATGTTTAATGCTATTTAAGTTTTATACTATTTCTTCTCTAACAATATCGTAGAATGTTTCCAATGTCAATTATTTGTTCAGGGTGTTGTGATTACACTATTTTTATTGTTCTCATCTAAAGTGTATTCTCATCTACCTTCAGAAATCAAAAACATAATATGCGTCAAAAACAGGACCAGAAGACTATCGAACCAAACCAAAAACCCACAAATATAACTAATATAGTTAAGAAATTAATAAAAAATCATATAAATCTCAAATTCCAGAACAAGATACAATCTTTAACAGCACAAAACAACTCTATTTGGAAATTCACCAAACAAATACTAAAAAAGAAAACAATAATTCCACCCATTAACTCACTAAAAGGCAAGTTATTCACCCCCAACGACAAGGAAGAGGAAATAGCCAATTACTTTGAGTCGACTTTCACACTCAACCGCACCCGGAACACAAAGCAATAATACAGTCAATAAACCTCCCAAACTACGGTCCATATTACAAAATTCATTACACAAACCTAAATAAATAAAACAAATAATTAACTCTCTCCCGATAAAAAAGCACTAGCTCTTGATAATATCAATAATTCAATACTAAAACACTTACCAGCCCCCGCAATTGCATACTTAACAAATTTACACAATTCATGCTTCGGAACAAATCAGTTTCCATCCATTTAGAAGCATGCTATTATTCTTCCGGTTACGAAACCAAAAAAAATTCAGCCAACACCGACAGCTATCGCCCGGTAAGCCTTCTACCAGTTCTGTTTAAAATAATACTCCAACGACTTAAAAAGCACCTACAAAAGCAATCCCAAGAGAGCAGTTTGGATTCACTGATCATATGTCACACAACATCAACAAATCGGAATCACAGAACATCTCAACGCAGCATTTCAGAAAAAAACATCACTCAATACTCATATCACTCGACATAACACAGGCATTTGATACAGTCTGGCACCAGGCACTAATATATAAATTAAAGAAAATAAGCACTCCACACTACATCACATCAGTAATCCAAACCTACGTATCCAACAGAACCTTTGCAATAACAATCAATAATTATCATTCAAATCCCAGATTAATCAAAGCAGGATTATCACAAGGATCCCCCCTATCACCCACACTGTTTACTCTCTATGTAGCGTACATCCCCATAGATGAAACAGTAAAAACAGCACAGTTTGCAGATGACACTTATCTTCTCTTCCAGCCACTCTCTAATCAATATTAAAAACCACATACAATTCTATCTAAATGAAATATACAGCTGGTCATCCAAATTAAATATAAAATTAAATCCAAAGAAAACTGCAACTAAAATATTATCTTTAAGACCATACACTTCACCAATCCCACTAACATTAAATAATGAGCCCATCCCATGGTACCCACCAAATAAACCCATAAAATATCTTGGACTGCACATGGACATCAAAATGAACTGGAAACAGCATATAGACATCAAAATAATACAAACTAAAAACAAACTGCATCAATTAAAAACTCTAATAAATAGAAATAATTACCTTCCACACAAAACAGCAATAACTTTATACAAAACAATTATCAGACCTACTCTTCTCTACGCCTGCCCAGTATGGATAAATGCTGCAAAAGTCAACATCAACAAAATTCAAATAAAACATAACCAATTCATCCGTACAATCACTAATGCACCCTGGTTCATATCTAATCTTCAATTGCATAGTGAATTCAATCTTGATCCCATCACCTCATCACATCCCCTGCCTACCCCAGAATTTCTTCTCAAATATACACCATATCCAAAACTTATTTTCATTCACACTATGCAAAAACCCCATCCATCAAACTCACATAAAAAATAGATATTCTTTCACATATTTTGTAAATTGTTCTCAAATCTGGAATAGTTTCTATGACGTGCCATTATGGTTTCCTCAACCTCTGTAGTAGTATTAAGTTCGGATAAGTTTAGGATAAGTTAAGTTATAAGTCATCAATACATAAGTAAAGTTATCATAAACTGAACTATGTACAAAACAATCAAATAAATAAATAAATAAATAAAACGAGCTAAGCCTCATGGAAATTAACAAAATTCTTGGAAAGCTCGAGGTAGTTACTGCATATCTTCTACGTGAACTAATGACTTGGGCCTTAGAGCGTCACTTACTATAAATGATAAGTGTTCTCTATAGTTTTTAATCTTCATATCATGACACATGTCAATAGAGTTTTGGTTCCAAAAATATTTGTAAATCGTTCATATAAAAACAATGAATAGACATTGCTTTTTTATTTACATTTACTTATTTACCGTTATTGCATGCTTTCTGCGCTTCGGGAAAGATAGAATTTGTTGCAGTGTTGCTCGATAATTAGTGATAAATTTTTGATGGCTTTATAAAAAGAATTAAGACATGTGGTGTGACTAAATTTCGTAGGATCAGTGGTGTATGTGGTTTTAGGTTTTATATACGCGACAATTTGACACAGAAAGTGTTGCCATTTCTGAAAATTATTAGGGATGTGATAAATAAAATTTAGAATCTTTCCTTGGAGACTACTGAATGTTTGGAACCAATAGTTGTGTAGACCGTCTAATCCACGGCATTTCCAATTTTAAGTCTATGTACAACGTCCAACAGAATATCTTGGGTGATTTGGCCGGTTGTCATTTCGGTGATCAGGGTGGCGAAAATCTTTATCTGTTCTAGATACCGTGCATTCCGTTAAAGTGACTGACCATTTTCACTTGAGATCTCTTCAAAATTAGATTGCTCTGACAGACTTGTCATTTCTGTATATCATATTATTATTACTCTGATGTACCTGGGGGTAGTTCTCGCCTAGAAACGGTAGCGAGCGGACGTGCGCCGAGCGCTCTCCTTCACGGGCGACTTCAGTGAGATAAGTTTAG